>CAXHTJ010001119.1:0-45449 GCA_964019445.1 Populus tremula
CTTATTTTTTAGCCATTACGATAGCTAGAAAAAACAAGGCTAATGGTTTTCAACCCAAAAACTGAACTTTCAACCCATTGTTTTCCAAAAATACCTACAAAACATTATAGAAAACTTTATAAATCCATTCATGACCTCAAAAAATCCAAAAAACATCTCAAAACCTGAAATCAACTCGGTGAGATCGGAAGAGCGGTTCAGCAGGAATGCCGAGACCGATCTCGTATGCCGTCTTCTGCTTGCTGAGTCGGAGACACGCAGGGATGAGATGGCGGCCGCACTGACCCTATAGTGAGTCGTATTAATTTCAAATCATACCAACATGGTCAAATAAAACGAAAGGCTCAGTCGAAAGACTGGGCCTTTCGTTTTAATCTGATCGGCACGTAAGAGGTTCCAACTTTCACCATAATGAAATAAGATCACTACCGGGCGTATTTTTTGAGTTATCGAGATTTTCAGGAGCTAAGGAAGCTAAAATGGAGAAAAAAATCACTGGATATACCACCGTTGATATATCCCAATGGCATCGTAAAGAACATTTTGAGGCATTTCAGTCAGTTGCTCAATGCACCTATAACCAGACCGTTCAGCTGGATATTACGGCCTTTTTAAAGACCGTAAAGAAAAATAAGCACAAGTTTTATCCGGCCTTTATTCACATTCTTGCCCGCCTGATGAATGCTCATCCGGAATTTCGTATGGCAATGAAAGACGGTGAGCTGGTGATATGGGATAGTGTTCACCCTTGTTACACCGTTTTCCATGAGCAAACTGAAACGTTTTCATCGCTCTGGAGTGAATACCACGACGATTTCCGGCAGTTTCTACACATATATTCGCAAGATGTGGCGTGTTACGGTGAAAACCTGGCCTATTTCCCTAAAGGGTTTATTGAGAATATGTTTTTCGTCTCAGCCAATCCCTGGGTGAGTTTCACCAGTTTTGATTTAAACGTGGCCAATATGGACAACTTCTTCGCCCCCGTTTTCACCATGGGCAAATATTATACGCAAGGCGACAAGGTGCTGATGCCGCTGGCGATTCAGGTTCATCATGCCGTTTGTGATGGCTTCCATGTCGGCAGAATGCTTAATGAATTACAACAATACTGCGATGAGTGGCAGGGCGGGGCGTAACCTACGTGACAGAAGTCAAAAGCCTCCGGTCGGAGGCTTTTGACTTTCTGCTTGATCGGCCGCATCGAATATAACTTCGTATAATGTATGCTATACGAAGTTATTAGCGATGAGCTCGGACTTCCATTGTTCATTCCACGGACAAAAACAGAGAAAGGAAACGACAGAGGCCAAAAAGCTCGCTTTTAGCACCTGTCGTTTCCTTTCTTTTCAGAGGGTATTTTAAATAAAAACATTAAGTTATGACGAAGAAGAACGGAAACGCCTTAAACCGGAAAATTTTCATAAATAGCGAAAACCCGCGAGGTCGCCGCCCCGTAACCTGTCGGATCACCGGAAAGGACCCGTAAAGTGATAATGATTATCATCTACATATCACAACGCGCGTGGAGGCCATCAAACCACGTCAAATAATCAATTATGACGCAGGTATCGTATTAATTGATCTGCATCAACTTAACGTAAAAGCAACTTCAGACAATACAAATCAGCGACACTGAATACGGGGCAACCTCATGTCCGAGCTCGCGAGCTCGTCGACAGCGACACACTTGCATCGGATGCAGCCCGGTTAACGTGCCGGCACGGCCTGGGTAACCAGGTATTTTGTCCACATAACCGTGCGCAAAATGTTGTGGATAAGCAGGACACAGCAGCAATCCACAGCAGGCATACAACCGCACACCGAGGTTACTCCGTTCTACAGGTTACGACGACCATGTCAATACTTGCCCTTGACAGGCATTGATGGAATCGTAGTCTCACGCTGATAGTCTGATCGACAATACAAGTGGGACCGTGGTCCCAGACCGATAATCAGACCGACAACACGAGTGGGATCGTGGTCCCAGACTAATAATCAGACCGACGATACGAGTGGGACCGTGGTCCCAGACTAATAATCAGACCGACGATACGAGTGGGACCGTGGTTCCAGACTAATAATCAGACCGACGATACGAGTGGGACCGTGGTCCCAGACTAATAATCAGACCGACGATACGAGTGGGACCATGGTCCCAGACTAATAATCAGACCGACGATACGAGTGGGACCGTGGTCCCAGTCTGATTATCAGACCGACGATACGAGTGGGACCGTGGTCCCAGACTAATAATCAGACCGACGATACGAGTGGGACCGTGGTCCCAGACTAATAATCAGACCGACGATACGAGTGGGACCGTGGTCCCAGTCTGATTATCAGACCGACGATACAAGTGGAACAGTGGGCCCAGAGAGAATATTCAGGCCAGTTATGCTTTCTGGCCTGTAACAAAGGACATTAAGTAAAGACAGATAAACGTAGACTAAAACGTGGTCGCATCAGGGTGCTGGCTTTTCAAGTTCCTTAAGAATGGCCTCAATTTTCTCTATACACTCAGTTGGAACACGAGACCTGTCCAGGTTAAGCACCATTTTATCGCCCTTATACAATACTGTCGCTCCAGGAGCAAACTGATGTCGTGAGCTTAAACTTGTTCTTGATGCAGATGACGTTTTAAGCACAGAAGTTAAAAGAGTGATAACTTCTTCAGCTTCAAATATCACCCCAGCTTTTTTCTGCTCATGAAGGTTAGATGCCTGCTGCTTAAGTAATTCCTCTTTATCTGTAAAGGCTTTTTGAAGTGCATCACCTGACCGGGCAGATAGTTCACCGGGGTGAGAAAAAAGAGCAACAACTGATTTAGGCAATTTGGCGGTGTTGATACAGCGGGTAATAATCTTACGTGAAATATTTTCCGCATCAGCCAGCGCAGAAATATTTCCAGCAAATTCATTCTGCAATCGGCTTGCATAACGCTGACCACGTTCATAAGCACTTGTTGGGCGATAATCGTTACCCAATCTGGATAATGCAGCCATCTGCTCATCATCCAGCTCGCCAACCAGAACACGATAATCACTTTCGGTAAGTGCAGCAGCTTTACGACGGCGACTCCCATCGGCAATTTCTATGACACCAGATACTCTTCGACCGAACGCCGGTGTCTGTTGACCAGTCAGTAGAAAAGAAGGGATGAGATCATCCAGTGCGTCCTCAGTAAGCAGCTCTTGGTCACGTTCATTACCTGACCATACCCGAGAGGTCTTCTCAACACTATCACCCCGGAGCACTTCAAGAGTAAACTTCACATCCCGACCACATACAGGCAAAGTAATGGCATTACCGCGAGCCATTACTCCTACGCGCGCAATTAACGAATCCACCATCGGGGCAGCTGGTGTCGATAACGAAGTATCTTCAACCGGTTGAGTATTGAGCGTATGTTTTGGAATAACAGGCGCACGCTTCATTATCTAATCTCCCAGCGTGGTTTAATCAGACGATCGAAAATTTCATTGCAGACAGGTTCCCAAATAGAAAGAGCATTTCTCCAGGCACCAGTTGAAGAGCGTTGATCAATGGCCTGTTCAAAAACAGTTCTCATCCGGATCTGACCTTTACCAACTTCATCCGTTTCACGCACAACATTTTTTAGAACCATGCTTCCCCAGGCATCCCGAATTTGCTCCTCCATCCACGGGGACTGAGAGCCATTACTATTGCTGTATTTGGTAAGCAAAATACGAACATCAGGCTCGAACCCTTTAAGATCAACGTTCTTGAGCAGATCACGAAGCATATCGAAAAACTGCAGTGCGGAGGTGTAGTCAAACAACTCAGCAGGCGTGGGAACAATCAGCACATCAGCAGCACATACGACATTAATCGTGCCGATACCCAGGTTAGGCGCGCTGTCAATAACTATGACATCATAGTCATGAGCAACAGTTTCAATGGCCAGTCGGAGCATCAGGTGTGGATCGGTGGGCAGTTTACCTTCATCAAATTTGCCCATTAACTCAGTTTCAATACGGTGCAGAGCCAGACAGGAAGGAATAATGTCAAGCCCCGGCCAGCAAGTGGGCTTTATTGCATAAGTGACATCGTCCTTTTCCCCAAGATAGAAAGGCAGGAGAGTGTCTTCTGCATGAATATGAAGATCTGGAACCCATCCGTGATACATTGAGGCTGTTCCCTGGGGGGCGGGGGGGGGTCGTTACCTTCCACGAGCAAAACACGTAGCCCCTTCAGAGCCAAATCCTGAGCAAGATGAACAGAAACAGAGGTTTTGTAAACGCCTCCTTTATGGGCAGCAACCCCGATCACCGGTGGAAATACGTCTTCAGCACGTCGCAATCGCGTTCCAAACACATCACGCATATGATTAATTTGTTCAATTGTATAACCAACACGTTGCTCAACCCGTCCTCGAATTTCCATATCCGGGTGCGGTAGTCGCCCTGCTTTCTCGGCATCTCTGATAGCCTGAGAAGAAACCCCAACTAAATCCGCTGCTTCACCTATTCTCCAGCGCCGGGTTATTTTCCTCGCTTCCGGGCTGTCATCATTAAACTGTGCAATGGCGATAGCCTTCGTCATTTCATGACCAGCGTTTATGCACTGGTTAAGTGTTTCCATGAGTTTCATTCTGAACATCCTTTAATCATTGCTTTGCGTTTTTTTATTAAATCTTGCAATTTACTGCAAAGCAACAACAAAATCGCAAAGTCATCAAAAAACCGCAAAGTTGTTTAAAATAAGAGCAACACTACAAAAGGAGATAAGAAGAGCACATACCTCAGTCACTTATTATCACTTGCGCTCGCCGCAGCCGTGTAACCGAGCATAGCGAGCGAACTGGCGAGGAAGCAAAGAAGAACTGTTCTGTCAGATAGCTCTTACGCTCAGCGCAAGAAGAAATATCCACCGTGGGAAAAACTCCAGGTAGAGGAACACACGCGGATAGCCAATTCAGAGTAATAAACTGTGATAATCAACCCTCATCAATGATGACGAACTAACCCCCGATATCAGGTCACATGACGAAGGGAAAGAGAAGGAAATCAACTGTGACAAACTGCCCTCAAATTTGGCTTCCTTAAAAATTACAGTTCAAAAAGTATGAGAAAATCCATGCAGGCTGAAGGAAACAGCAAAACTGTGACAAATTACCCTCAGTAGGTCAGAACAAATGTGACGAACCACCCTCAAATCTGTGACAGATAACCCTCAGACTATCCTGTCGTCATGGAAGTGATATCGCGGAAGGAAAATACGATATGAGTCGTCTGGCGGCCTTTCTTTTTCTCAATGTATGAGAGGCGCATTGGAGTTCTGCTGTTGATCTCATTAACACAGACCTGCAGGAAGCGGCGGCGGAAGTCAGGCATACGCTGGTAACTTTGAGGCAGCTGGTAACGCTCTATGATCCAGTCGATTTTCAGAGAGACGATGCCTGAGCCATCCGGCTTACGATACTGACACAGGGATTCGTATAAACGCATGGCATACGGATTGGTGATTTCTTTTGTTTCACTAAGCCGAAACTGCGTAAACCGGTTCTGTAACCCGATAAAGAAGGGAATGAGATATGGGTTGATATGAACACTGTAAAGCCCTCTGGATGGACTGTGCGCACGTTTGATAAACCAAGGAAAAGATTCATAGCCTTTTTCATCGCCGGCATCCTCTTCAGGGCGATAAAAAACCACTTCCTTCCCCGCGAAACTCTTCAATGCCTGCCGTATATCCTTACTGGCTTCCGCAGAGGTCAATCCGAATATTTCAGCATATTTAGCAACATGGATCTCGCAGATACCGTCATGTTCCTGTAGGGTGCCATCAGATTTTCTGATCTGGTCAACGAACAGATACAGCATACGTTTTTGATCCCGGGAGAGACTATATGCCGCCTCAGTGAGGTCGTTTGACTGGACGATTCGCGGGCTATTTTTACGTTTCTTGTGATTGATAACCGCTGTTTCCGCCATGACAGATCCATGTGAAGTGTGACAAGTTTTTAGATTGTCACACTAAATAAAAAAGAGTCAATAAGCAGGGATAACTTTGTGAAAAAACAGCTTCTTCTGAGGGCAATTTGTCACAGGGTTAAGGGCAATTTGTCACAGACAGGACTGTCATTTGAGGGTGATTTGTCACACTGAAAGGGCAATTTGTCACAACACCTTCTATAGAACCAGCATGGATAAAGGCCTACAAGGCGCTCTAAAAAAGAAGATCTAAAAACTATAAAAAAAATAATTATAAAAATATCCCCGTGGATAAGTGGATAACCCCAAGGGAAGTTTTTTCAGGCATCGTGTGTAAGCAGAATATATAAGTGCTGTTCCCTGGTGCTTCCTCGCTCACTCGACCGGGAGGGTTCGAGAAGGGGGGGCACCCCCCTTCGGCGTGCGCGGTCACGCGCACAGGGCGCAGCCCTGGTTAAAAACAAGGTTTATAAATATTGGTTTAAAAGCAGGTTAAAAGACAGGTTAGCGGTGGCCGAAAAACGGGCGGAAACCCTTGCAAATGCTGGATTTTCTGCCTGTGGACAGCCCCTCAAATGTCAATAGGTGCGCCCCTCATCTGTCAGCACTCTGCCCCTCAAGTGTCAAGGATCGCGCCCCTCATCTGTCAGTAGTCGCGCCCCTCAAGTGTCAATACCGCAGGGCACTTATCCCCAGGCTTGTCCACATCATCTGTGGGAAACTCGCGTAAAATCAGGCGTTTTCGCCGATTTGCGAGGCTGGCCAGCTCCACGTCGCCGGCCGAAATCGAGCCTGCCCCTCATCTGTCAACGCCGCGCCGGGTGAGTCGGCCCCTCAAGTGTCAACGTCCGCCCCTCATCTGTCAGTGAGGGCCAAGTTTTCCGCGAGGTATCCACAACGCCGGCGGCCGGCCGCGGTGTCTCGCACACGGCTTCGACGGCGTTTCTGGCGCGTTTGCAGGGCCATAGACGGCCGCCAGCCCAGCGGCGAGGGCAACCAGCCGAGGGCTTCGCCCTGTCGCTCGACTGCGGCGAGCACTACTGGCTGTAAAAGGACAGACCACATCATGGTTCTGTGTTCATTAGGTTGTTCTGTCCATTGCTGACATAATCCGCTCCACTTCAACGTAACACCGCACGAAGATTTCTATTGTTCCTGAAGGCATATTCAAATCGTTTTCGTTACCGCTTGCAGGCATCATGACAGAACACTACTTCCTATAAACGCTACACAGGCTCCTGAGATTAATAATGCGGATCTCTACGATAATGGGAGATTTTCCCGACTGTTTCGTTCGCTTCTCAGTGGATAACAGCCAGCTTCTCTGTTTAACAGACAAAAACAGCATATCCACTCAGTTCCACATTTCCATATAAAGGCCAAGGCATTTATTCTCAGGATAATTGTTTCAGCATCGCAACCGCATCAGACTCCGGCATCGCAAACTGCATCCGGTGCCGGGCAGCCACATCCAGCGCAAAAACCTTCGTGTAGACTTCCGTTGAACTGATGGACTTATGTCCCATCAGGCTTTGCAGAACTTTCAGCGGTATACCGGCATACAGCATGTGCATCGCATAGGAATGGCGGAACGTATGTGGTGTGACCGGAACAGAGAACGTCACACCGTCAGCAGCAGCGGCGGCAACCGCCTCCCCAATCCAGGTCATGACCGTTCTGTCCGTCACTTCCCAGATCCGCGCTTTCTCTGTCCTTCCTGTGCGACGGTTACGCCGCTCCATGAGCTTATCGGGTCCACTCGCGAACGCAGAAAGGCCCACCCGAAGGTGAGCCAGTGTGATTACATTTGCGGCCTAACTGTGGCCAGTCCAGTTACGCTGGAGTCAGTAGTATTTAGGTGACACTATAGAAGCGGCCGCCTATCCCCTGTGTGCCTTGGCAGTCTCAGAATGATACGGCGACCACCGAGATCTACACTCTTTCCCTACACGACGCTCTTCCGATCTCACCATGAAAGTGAACGGTGCTCGATTGATCACTTTGAAGAGCTGCCATATGTGTCATGTAATCGCCACGTATCCCATCTTCTGTAGGCGTTACTCCTTGACGTGGCAACCATTGGCCCCCTTTGCTCCTGAATATATACCCCTCTTTGCTAGACCCTCCTGGTCTCTCTCCATTCTTGATTTCATCATACACTCACTCGCCACTCTCCTCTCTCTTTCAACAAAATTACAAAAACAAAAACCTTCATTTCCCATCTCTCTCTCCCCTTGTCCTCCATTATCTTTATGTTTTGCCTTTTCTCTTTTAAAGAGGAGAGAGAAATAGAAAAAACAATGGCTATGTATAATGGTGTGGAAACTACCAAGGGAGACTCACCGGACGGCCCAGAATCGAGCCAAAGCTCCTCCTCCTCGAGATTCTCGTGACCCTGCCATCTTTAATGTTGTCTTCTTGTTATCCTATTACTCTCAAGGTAAATAATTAACTTCACTACAAAAGGAAGTTAAGAATTGATTCTTTTAAATTTCCCAGTTTTCCTCGTTCTTGACTTATTTTGACTCGTTTTGACTATGAGTTTGACCTGCATTTTGTTTTGTTTCATGCAGTTTATGGAAGTAGGGTTATAGAGTGAAATTTGAGAACAGGAACAAAGGCAGCAATATCAAGAGATTTTAGGCCATGAACCCACAATTTTGTGATCAAATTCAAGAACGTACAATCTTGAATGGGATCACTGGCATGGCATCCCCGGGGGAAATCCTTGCCGTCCTTGGTCCATCTGGAAGTGGAAAATAACCTTTCTCAATGCCCTTGCTGGGAGAATCCAATCAAACAGCTTCACAGGAACAATCCTTGCAAACAACAGAAAACCAACGAAACAAATAATGAAACGAACTGGTTTTGTTACTCAAGATGATATTCTCTATCCCCACCTTACAGTCCGTGAAACCCTAGTCTTTTGTTCCTTACTTCGCTTACCAAAATCACTATCAAAAACAAGAAAAGACTTTGGTAGCAGAGTCAGTCATATCCGAGCTGGGGTTGACAAAATGTGAGAATACAATAATTGGAAACAGTTTCATACGTGGGATTTCTGGTGGGGAAAAGAAAGAGAGTGAGTATAGCTCACGAGATGCTGATAAACCCTAGTTTGCTCATTCTTGATGAACCCACGTCAGGCTTGGACGCAAACTGCGGCTTACAGGCTGGTTTGACATTAGGTTCACTTGCACAAAAGGGGAAAGACTATGTTTTACATCCATGCATCAACCTTCAAGTCGAGTTTATCAAATGTTTGATTCAGTTCTGGTGTTAAGTGAAGGAAGGTGTTTGTATTTTGGCAAGGGAAGTGAAGCTATGTCTTTATTTCGCAACAACTGGATACTCACCGTCTTTCCCCATGAATCCTGCTGATTTTCTCCTTGATCTCGCTAATGGTACGTATACTTTAATCTCTTGTTTGTAATTTTGTGAGTGAGTCCCCACTCTCTCTCTCTCTCTCATAGGCAGTTGAGTTACCGAGGAATCACCAGAAACCTTGTAACAAAAATAGAACGTGATTGTGCCGTATTGAAAACCTTCACGTCACTTGTGTGGTAGCCGTAGCAGCTAGATAGATCCTAAAAGCAATGTGTCCCTTATGAGTTTTCCATAATGAGCAGTTAAGGTCAGGAGAGCTGTAACTTTTTCAAGAGTCAAAACTCAAAAGATGAGATATAACTGCAGAACACTTGATGATGTTGGAAAAGAGTCAGCTCAGGTGGTCCTTATGAAGACATCATCATATGCATGGCGTTAGATGCACTGCTTCTCCATATCTTTACCCTGTCCTTTTTGTTGATGATTCATAGAGCTAGGCAAGCTAGAGTAAGAAGTAGGCTGACCCTTTGGTCCCTTCTAGTATAACTGTAAGTTCCAGGGCAGACCCACGCTAGGGTATGGTGACCTCTCCCTGCCACACAACTCTAGCTGCAGAAGTAGGTGTGTAGATATCTTGTAGATTGTGACTTGGCATTCATTCTTAACCTTGATTTGAGTTGCAGTGTTATATACTATCTCCTTTGCCAATACCTTTCTAGTTAATTAATTGAAAAAAAACACCTGACAAAGTGATCAGCTAGCTACCTTACCTAGTGGTTGTTGGATGGTAGCAGACGCAGTGATATGAATCAAATAATTATTTTAATGTTTTTCAATGAGATGGGAAGCGTTTTTTAATAAATGTTTTCAAGGAATTTTTCAGTGGATTCATAAAATTAATAGGGATGCGTATTGGTTTTGATTTTTGGGATCGTAAATGGGATGAAGTGGGAAATATTTCTGTTGCTCTCCACTTGTCTTCTTGGCTTCCTTTTGACGGTCTTCTTTCCTTTTCTTTATCTACCTCTTTTAGCCACTCGATTTGACTCCTTATACTCTGTTTTTTTTTGCTACCTTCTTTTCTTCCTTTTCGGTCCTAGTTATTCCACTCGCATGAGCAGCGCGTTTAGATAGATTCCACCGTGCCTCTTCATTTTATTACAGACAACACTAAAGCATTTTATTATCAAAATGAAGTAAGTGGCCGTCGAAGTTGAGTTTTGGATGTTTCTGTGGGAAATAGAGGTTTTCTTCTTGTTGAGAGTATGAATTTCCTTTAGAAGCATTTTCCCCTACCCTTTGTTTTAATATATGAAGAAGATAATGGTATAGAATGGACCATCCTAGCATATCCTTCGCTGTAGTTTTGATGGGCTCACCGGCTGTGTGGATGGTCGAAAGAATCACATCATTTACCCTCTTTTTTCTGGGTACGATACAACATTGAATTCAATGGATCTATAAGTGAGCTGACTTGCTTCCATTGGTAGGGTTTTGGTAGTGACAAGTCACGCGTATCTTTTCAATGATGAGTTCCTTCCTTGCACCATGAGGACCTTATTCACATCATGTAGACGTTGAGTGTCGTGTGTAGTGATCATACATTTACTATTTTAAAGGTAAGTATCGTGGATTTTTTTGCCAAACTAGCTGAAAGCTGTGTACGAAAGGAGCAATTAATACCCACTAAGTTCTTTTATGTTTAGAGTTGATCAAGCAAGCTGATATTTTAGTGTCCTTTGGTTTGATAAAGGAGGGAGAATTGTGATTATCTCTGTGGATTACACTCAAAGTTTGAAGGAAATATAATGTTGCTGCCATTATTTTGTTGAGAATAGATTGGTGGGGGGGTATCACTAAGTTTAACGCTTTAAATAATTCATGCAGTACAAGTTTAACGCTAGGTTTATTATATATTAGATAGAAATCGTACGCAGGAGATATTTTTTAATGTTTATTCAAGCATCCTCTTTAATCTGTTCTTGGACACTATGATGATAAGGTGGACTGAGGTGGAGAAAATACCGGTGACGCCATTCATAGCGTGAGAAAGCATCTTTTAGTCTTAAGAGCACTTTGAAGGTGGCAAAGAGCATCATTGTCTCTTCATCAATGGTGTCTTTAGCCTTCTCTTCTCAATAGTAGTAGATGTATAGGGAGAGATTTAAGTATTTTAATTGGACAGTGCAAGAGAGTTTGGGGAACTATATATTTCAGGTTTGAGAGTAAATTACATCTAGCAAAATTTTAAGTGTTTGAATTTATAGATTTTCAAGAAAATTTATCGTTATTAAACAGATTATCACACCATATATGTTCATGCTTAATTACAAGAAACGCAAGTTACTGATATTTCTTGGTCCATTATGATTACTAAGTGGTCCTTGCTAAATCTTTTGCTTTGTCCCCTAAATCTTTTACCTCCTCCGTGGTCAAATAACAAAATCAAGGGAGGGTTTGCCGTCATATGTGACGCTTAGATGGGTGGTTTTATGGTCAGTGGTGACACTCTTGAAAAGATAGTGGCCACTGGCCAGATTCTTGAGATCCTTATTTAGATAGTGATTTTCCTATTCAGTTCCATGCTGTATTGGCAACACACAATCACTACAATTCTTCCTTCTCTTCTTTCTTTTGGTCACGTGTAAGGATTTGAGTGGCGAATACTGCTAGAATATGATTGTTTTATATATAATTGACCTGAACATTTTGAAGATTGCATGGCCGGCCACACCACAGCAGTGTTTTAAAAATGTTTTCTTTTCACTCTTTAGCAATGCTTTTAGCACATCTTCAACGTAGGATACCTTGAAAGAGGGACACGTGTTGGGTTGTTTTGCATTTTCCAGGGGAATTCTCTCACAAAAGTCTTAGAAGTGAAAATATGTTCGCTTTGATTGATGTTAAAATAATTGAAACCATATGCTAATAGAATTCTATAGCAGCACCAACACTAGTGGATTCCCACCTTACCGCAAAGACTGGTCAGCTTTTGTTAGCTAGGCTGTGCTGCTCATTACTCATTCTATTGTATGCATATATGTTTTTAATCTGTGGTGTTTTTTTCCTTTTTGGCTGTTTGTTTGTTTTCTTTGGATTTTTTTATTAGGTAGATTTACGTGTATATAAGCCTGGTCCCATGAGGTTTCAGGTATCATCATTCTTAGAACTTGGTTGGCTGAGTAGCTTAGTGGTGCTCGTATCTTCATATATTTTATATGGCTGATCGATCGTTCGCTATCAGTAGAAATTTCCCTCCTGGCCAGCCACATTTTGCTTCCAAGAAACAGGAACTCCACTCTATTAAGCATTTATCCCTTAATTTTGTGTACTGCTATGAATGTATTCTAACGATTCTGTGTTTAATTCTGAAATCCTATCTCAACTCAATAAAGCAATGCCCTCTTTAGAGAAGAATAGGTGCTTCCCTATCTCGCATGGTCACTTGCCCTAATGATAGCTAGTTATATTCCAAAAAGGTCCCGTCCAAGATAGGAACAAAGTACCTGCTAGCATTACAAGAGAATATTTCAGCTATCTTGCTGCATAATCTATATTTAAATAATGTTTTCTGAAAATCAATCTTTGTTTATCATCATGTGCCAAGTGGTTGAGGATCTGGATCGGGATCTTAAGCTTGAAAGGCTTAATTAAACTTTGATGGAAGTACATATAGCGATATTTAATCTTGAAGTTATTTGTATTTTACATTACTTTCCCAGAAGATGAGGTAATCTTTTCGGGTTTTGTAACCCTCTTAAAATGATTCTTGATGTTCATGGCGGGATAAATTAATCGGCAACACTATATATCTCTCATTCAGTTCCGAGGAAAATACCTGTATTTTTATGATCAGGCTACAGCTGTATAGACCTCAAAGTGGCCATAAAATCCTGTTTTCCTAAACTTGGAAATTTTCGAAATCCAGTTTTTATTCCAAGGAATCTCGAGCTCTATCGATTGTTTTTGTTGCTGATTGAGAATCATTGTTGAACTTGCTGCACTTGCAGTGCTCAGCTAGGAAGTTTGTATATATTTTTTTTGGAACTACTAAACAGAATTCAGCATTGAGGTTGTGTCTGTAAATCTGTAGATCAGTACAACTACAGTATTTGAGGGTCGTATGTGGAATCTACAACTAAGATCTCTTTATTGGCTTCTTGATGGATTTCCATAATAATTGCAAGACTTTATGCTATATTGAGCATTTGCTGGTTTACTGTATCCTGTTGGATACATAGCTGAACGGGTTTTAATCTCTTGATTAACTTATGCAGGTGTGTTCCAAACTGATGGTGTGAGTGGAAGAGATAAGCCAAACGTAAAGCAATCTCTCATTGCATCTTATAACACCTTGTTGGCTCCGAAGGCTAGAGCGGCCTTCATGGAGACAAAAGAGAACGGTATTGGAAGCTATAATTCCAAAGAACATAGAAGCAGCGACAGAATTAGCATTGACGATTGGTTCAACCAATTCAGCATTCTTCTTCAAAGAAGCCTCAAAGAACGGAAGCACGAGTCATTCAATACCTTGAGAGTCTTCCAAGTAATCATGGCTGCAGTATTTGCCGGTCTAATGTGGTGGCACTCGGATTTTCGAGATGTTCAAGACCGTCTTGGTCTCCTCTTCTTCATGTCAATTTTTTGGGGGGTCTTCCCATCTTCCAACTCCGTGTTTGTTTTTCCTCAAGAAAGAGCAATCTTTGTGAAGGAAAGGGCCTCCGGTATGTACACTCTTTCTTCTTATTTCATGTCGAGAATAGTCGGAGACTTGCCAATGGAGCTCATCCTCCCCACAATATTTCTTTCTGTGACATATTGGATGGCCGGATTGAAACCGGAATTGGGTGCTTTCCTTTTGACTCTTCTGGTTCTACTTGGCTACGTGCTCGTCTCTCAGGGTCTTGGCCTTGCTCTAGGTGCAGCAATAATGGATGCTAAACAAGCTTCAACTATAGTTACAATCACAATGCTAGCATTTGTCTTAACGGGAGGATTTTACGTGCATAAGCTGCCTTCATGCATGGCTTGGATCAAGTACATTTCCACAACATTTTACAGCTACAAGCTACTTATCAATGTCCAGTATGGTGAGGGCAAGAGACTTTCATCCTTGTTGGGCTGCTCACTACCTCATGGAAGTGACAGAGCAAGTTGTAAGTTTGTTGAACAAGATGTTGCAGGGCAAATTAGCCCTGTAGTTAGTGTTAGTGTCCTGATATTCATGTTTGTGGGGTATAGATTATTGGCTTACCTCGCATTAAGGCGCATAAAAGCTTAATAAGTTGTACTTCTCTCAAAGGTTCTTGTTACTTCCATGTCTCTAACTGTAACTCTTCAAATCAGAGAAAAAAAATGTTATTAAAAAGAAAGATTCACAAAGAGGGATTTCTTCGACCCTTTTATTGTATTCTCAACAATGTCTCTTTCAGAAAAAGCAAATCAAATTTCTGATAAGCTGACTGGTATGGAAGCAAAAATTTCCATGACGAAACCTACAATTCTTGATAGCCTATCTGTTTCCAAGCTTTGTGTTTTACTACTCCGAGTGCTTCACAACGGGATTCTCTAAACTTGACATCCACAAGAAAATCATCTTTCCATGGATTTGCAATATGCACCTCCAAAACCAGAAGCAACAACTCCAAGTACTACCTTCTCTCTACTAAATACATCAAATAGATTTTCATAGCTAGAAAGGTTATCTCTTATTTGCAGCCATACAAACCTTAAGGCTTCAACATGATACCCTGTATTTAATGATCAGGCTACAACTCTATAGACCTCAAAGTGGCAATCCTATCTTCCTACACACGGAAATCTTGAAACCGGTTTTTAATCGAAGGAATCTCAAGCTCTTTCAATGTTATTGTTACAGATTGAGGAAGTTTTCATTATTGAACCGGCCGCTTTGCAGTACTCAGCTAGGAAGTTTGTACTTTTTTCCTTGGAACTACTAAACAGAATTAAGAAATGAGGTTGTGCCAGTAAATCTGTCAGTGGAATCTACAACTAAGATCTCTTTATTGGCTTCTTGATCGATTTCCATAATAATTGCAAGACTTCATGCTATATTGAGCTATGCATGGCTAGATTGATTACTACATAAAAATATTGAAACATTTGCTGGTTTACTGTATCCTGGTTGGATGTATACCTGAACTGATTTTAACCTCTTGATTAACTTATGCAGGCGTGCCAGAGTGAGATATATAAGCCAAACGTAAAGCAATCTCTCTTTGCATCTATATAACACCTTGTCGGCTTCGAAGGTTAAAGCTGCCTCTGCATGGAGACAAAAGAGAGTGGTTTCATTGGAAGACAGAATTCCAAAGAACATAGAAGCAGCGACATATATTTTCAACTGAAGAATCCAGCATGCCAATGGGTCATGATATGGATGAGCTTGTGAAAATTGCTTTGGAAAAGACACATGAAGATGCAGCCCAAACCATACTACAAGCCCGTCACAGGAATTTAAAGTCCATCTTTCCAGTACAGTTTCTCGCTGTTTTCCTAAGCACAAAACAACAGTACCCAGTAAAAACTTCTCGTGTTATAACATCCAATGACACTAGAAGAAGAAAGAGGATGATGAAGCTTCTATTAGCAAATGGGAGTGTATAACATTTGATGGATGATCAAGGACAAGATAGCTCAGATTCTCTGGAGTCTGGCATTAAGAAAGGAAACATCCGTAACTCTTGAAAAGGGTTTTTGGAACGGCAACATAATTCGACAGAGAGGAAGACGTTCAGGAGATGCTAGCTGATGGTCACACACTGGGTTTCGGGGATATACACTCTGTTAAACCCTTCGCTGCAGATATTCGGGATAATATGGGCAAGGAGATTGAAGATTGGTTTGCTCCTTAGTAATCGCAGATCAATTGGGGCCTAGTATGGCTTTTCATTTTGAATGATGAATTTGTTTTTTTGGAATAGCTGTGGATTATGCATTATTAACAAACGCATTTCGATTAACGAACTGAGATTGGGATTTGTTTTGTGTTTGAAACAAAACGGGAGAATTGGTCTGACAGATATTTCATCAACTGAGTCAGATATTTCATCAACTGAGTCAGATATTAGATGGCATTCAATTGATTCAGAGGGGAAATCAGGGGGTGTTCTAGCAGTGTGGAATGGATTTTTTTTCTCTAGTAGAATCAATTTCAGTGTGCACCAGTGAGAGTTTATGCATTCGAATTCTGTCTCTGAGCGTAGAATTTTGTGGAATGAGACACTGAATGCTTGTGGAAGTAGGGGATTTCTCAACTTAGCAAGTGCGAAGGATTTTAAGTCCTTTATCAACACTTATGATTTGCTGGAATACCATCTTCATGGACGTAGATACAATTGGTTTCGGGGAAGTTCAATTAGCAGAATTGATTGAGCATTTGCTTCACCTGCTTGTCATCGTCAGTTTCCAGACATGGTTTTAACCAGATTTTCGAGAGGTCTTTCAAATCATTGTCATCTAGTCCTGGGACCAACAACACAGAACTGGGGCTGGAAACCATTTAGATTTTTTAACGGTTGGGTATACCATTTGAGATTTATGAAGGACTTGAGGAGTTTTGGAGAGAGAGCCGTCGGCAATTTCCAGGTAGATTCAGTTCGGTGGAAAAACTTAGTTATGTCGCCAAAAAGCTACGAGGTTTGAATAAGATGGTCTTTGGTAATGAGGATAATAGATAGCTAGAGATTCAGATGGAATAAAGGAATTGTAAGAGGAAGGGGAGAGTCGAGAACTTACTATTGCAAAAAAAAACAAGCTGAACTGTTTAGTTTTAGAGCAGTGGGAGGTTAGTAGAAATGTGGAGGCCATCTGCTGCTCTGCAGACAAAAATCAAGACACAACTTGTGCAAGTTGAGGGATAAACTCGCGATTCTTTCATTTGGCAACAAGCATGAGAAGATTGTGCAACACTATCTCCAAGATCATTTATGTTGTTGCCACCACAACACCACTCCATCAGTTATAAAGGCTGCTGCAGTATCCTTTTACTTCAATCTTTTCACCAGAACAAATCATCGAAGGGCTACTATGGGAGCAATGGGATTTAAAAATATTTCTTCTTAGTCTACTTGGCTGTGTTAGAATTATGAGATGCTGGCTTGAGTAAGATAGAGTTAATTGCAGTTATATTATTTGAATTTTATGTAATCGGTTTGCTTCTTCAGAATTTGCAGCAATAACATTCTGCTGCAGTTTATTATTTCAATTTTAATAATTTTTCAAGTTTGTTAAGAGTTTCAATCCATTCCAAGTTCTATGAAAGTCTATATATAGGCATTCAAAATTAATGAAATATATTAATTTTTTTACTCAACTCTGTATCTTAAATATGTTTCTCCTATACTTAAACTTTAGTTTCTGGAACCAAAGATTTTTATCAGTGATATCAGAGCAATTAAATCTTATGGGCTATGAGGCAAGCATTTTCTTTCTTTTAAGTGATAAAAACAGAGAGGGTGAGGCAAGTATTCTGAGTGCTAAATACAGAGAGGGTGAGCAAAACACTTGACAATTATTTTTCTTTTGTTTTTTTTCAATGTCTTATTCAAACAATATTGTATCTGCAATTCCAATGTTTAGTGGTGAACTCTATCATATTTGGGCTGTCAAAATGAGATTTTATCTAAGATCTCAAGGCTTATGGAATGTTGTGGTGACTGATTTTGATCCTCCACCATTGAATGCAAATCCTACAATTGCTCAAATGAAAGCACATGAAGAAGAAAAACTCAAGAAGGACAAAGCCATTACCTGTCTTCATTCTGGTCTTGCAGATCATATTTTCACAAATTAATGAATCTGGAAACACCAAAACAGGTATGGGATAAGCTTCAAATTGAATTTGAAGGCAGCAGCAGAGTCAAAGCAGTTAAACTTCTTGCATTTAAAAG
Organism: Populus tremula; assembly: GCA_964019445.1. Taxonomy (NCBI): domain Eukaryota; kingdom Viridiplantae; phylum Streptophyta; class Magnoliopsida; order Malpighiales; family Salicaceae; genus Populus; species Populus tremula. The sequence goes on from CAXHTJ010001119.1 coordinate 18,197, forward strand.
GGAATTTGAGTTGATGAAGATGAAAGACAATGAATCTGTCAAAGATTATTCTGGCAGATTAATGGATGTTGTAAATCAAATGAGGCTTCTTGGAAACACATTTGAAGATCATAAGGTAGTAGAAAAACTTATGATGTCTGTTCCTCAAAAGTTTGAAGCTAAGATCTCAGCAATAGAAGAATCTTGCGATCTGCAAAGTCTGACTATTGCTGAGTTAATTATCAAACTTCATATTCAGGAGTAAAGGGTTCATATGAGAGATGATGAGCAGTTGAAGGGGCTTTCCAAGCAAACAACAGGGAAAGGAGTGCTGGTAATCTACCAAGAAACAAACCTGTCAAGTATGCTAAAAGGAAATCAAGTATACCTTCAAAAAGACAGACTTTCTCACCATGTTCTTATTGCAGAAGAACTAACCATACTGAGAAAGATTGCTGGTTTAAGGGGAAACCTTCTCTTCAATGTTTATTCTGTAATAATCTGGTCATAGTGAGAAATATTGCAGAATCAAGAAGAAAGCAATCTCAGCAACAAATACAACAACAAGCAAATGTTTCTGAAGAAAGCAAAGATGAGGAGGAGCATTTGTTTATGGCAACACAAGCTAGCAATACCTCTGAACTGAATACATGGCTTATAGACAGTGGCTGCACAAGTCACATGTCAAATTTCTGTCAATTTTCTCCTCTATTGACAGATCAGTTCAACCGAAGATTAAGCTGGGAAATGGAGATATTGTGCAAGCTAAGGGGAAAGGAACTGTTGCAGTCAGCACAAATAGAGGTATTAAAACCATCACAAATGTTCTTTACATTCCTGAACTAGATCAAATCTCCTTAGTGTTGCACAAATGCTCAAGAATGGTTATGAAGTCTCTTTTAAAGAGAAATTTTGCTTTATCACTGATACACATAATTCAGAGATAAAAAATCAAAATGGATGGTAATAGCTTCTATTTGAAGCTTGATGCTGTTAATGGACATGTGTTTAGTGCAAAGATTGATGAAAGCATTCTTTGGCACAAAAGATTCGGTCATTACAATCTTAATTCATTAAAGTTGTTGTATGATACTGGAATGGTAGAAAACATGTCTGCAATCATGTTACTGCTCATACATGTGGAAGTTGTGAACTGGGAAAGCAGCATCGACAACCATTTCCTAAAGGTATATCCAAAAGCAACACACATGCTGGAGCTGGTTCACTCAGACATATGTGGACCTATGAGCACAGCTTCTTTGAATAATAATGTGTATTTTATATTATTCATTGATGACTCAGTAGAATGACTTGGGTTTATTTTCTGAAAAACAAGTCACAAGCATCTATTTCAAAAACTTCAAAAGCATGGCTGAAACTCAAAGTGGTCAGAAGATCAAAGTGTTGAGAACTGATAATGGTGGAGAGTATATTTCGAAGGAGTAATAATTTTTGTTTAGAAGCTGGATTGTGCACCAGCTGACGTCCTTACTCTCCACAGCAGAATGGAGTTTCTGAAAGGAAGAAAAAACAGTGATGGAGATGTCCAGATGTATTTGTTTGAAAAGAAGTTGCCAAGGTTTCTATGGGCTGAAGCAGTAAATACTTCAGTATATTTGCTTAATAGACTTCCAACTAAGTCTGTTCAAAACAAAACACCATTGGAGGCATGGTCTGGAGTCCCTACTGCCAAAATTTAAAAGTGTTTGGATCATTGTGCTATTTTCATGTTCCATCTGCCAAAGAGAGGAAACTGGATGAAGAGCAGAAAAAGGGATTCTTGTGGGATATGCAACAGAATCAAAAGGTTACAAAGTTTTCAATCTGAATTAGCTAAAATTCAGGTCAGCAGAGATGTGCATTTGATGAGAAAATCCTGCTGGAATTGGGACTTAAAAGGAGTTGATCAAAATATCACAGCTGCACTTGAACCAGCAGTAAGAAGTATTGGTGTTGAAGTTAACAAGACATTGAAGCAACTTCAGATACAACAATACTTAAGGTTAGCCAATTGTCTGATGTGTATGAAAGATGTAATCTTGTACATGTTGAGCCTACAAACTACATTGAAGTTGCAGGAGTTCCAACTTGGATTGAAGCAATGAAATCAGAAATTGATTCCATTGAAAGAAATGGGACTTGAAGATTGACTGAACTTCCTGAAGATAAAAAGAAAATTGGACTGAAGTGTGTCTTCAGAACCAAATTCAATCCAGATGGTTCAATCTTCAAACACAAGGCTAGATTGGTTGTTAAAGGCTTTGCTCAAATTACTGAAGTGGATTATAGAGATACTTTTGCACCAGTAGCTAGGCATGACACTATAAGACTCCTATTTGCTCTTATGAGACAAAAAGAATGGAGAGTATATCATTTAGATGTTAAGTCTGCTTTTCTAAATGGAATACTTCTTGAAGAAATTTATGTTCAATAACCAAAAGGCTTTGTAGTTGTTGGTAATGAACACAAAGTATACAAACTATACAAGGTCTTTTATGGCTTGAAGCAAGCACTAAGGGCCTGGTACAACATAATTGACACTCATTTAATTCAACTGGGATTCAAGAGAAGTGAAAATGGAGCTACTTTGTATCTGAAACAAGATGAAGATGGTCTGCAGCTGGTGATATCACTATATGTAGACGACATGCTAGTTACTAGAAGCAATACAAAGTTGCTGGAAGAGTTCAAAACAAAAATGCAAGATGTTTTTGAAATGTCTGATCTTGGCATTATGAACTACTTTTTTGGAATGGAAATACATCAATGTAGTTCGGGTATTTTTGTTTCACAAAGGAAATATGTTGTTAACATACTCAAGAAGTTCAAACTTGAGTCATGCAAAGAAGTAGCAACTCCTTTGGCACAAAATGAGAAGATTTCAAAGAATGATGGTGAGAAACTTGAAGATCCCTCTAGATTTAGAAGCTTAGTGGGTAGTTTACTATACATAACAACAACTAGACCTGACTTGATGTTTCCAGCTGGTTTGCTGTCAAGGTTCATGAGCTCACCTAGCAATATTCACATGGGAATTGCTAAAAGGGTGTTGAAGTACATTAGAGGAACAACTGATCTTGGTATTTGGTACTCAAAGACAGGAGGAGTAAAACTAATTGGTTATGCAGACAGTGACTGGGCAGGGAGTGTTGATGACATGAAAAGCACCTCTAGGTATGTTTTTAACATTGGTTCAGGTGCAATCTATTGGAATGCAAAGAAGCAAGAGGTGGTGGCACAATCAACTGCAGAAGCAGAGTATATCTCCATGGCAGCTGCTGCAAATCAAGCAATTTGGTTGAACAAGTTGCTTGCTAATTTGGGTCAAGAACAAAGCTCACCAACTAAGCCTTATTGTGACAACAAATCTGCTATTGCTATTGCTCTAAATTCGGTTCAACATGGCAGAACCAAGCACATCAATGTGAAATTTCATTTTATAAGAGAAGTTGAGAAGAATCTGCTTATAAAGCTATACTATTGTCCAACATATGTTCAACTTGCTGATATAATGACTAAAGCTCTTCTTAGATCAAGGCTGGAATTTCTAAGGATGAAACTTGGTTTGTCCAAGGCAAGTCTCAAGGAGGAGTGTTAGAATTATGAGATTCTGCCTTGAGTAAGATAGAGTTAAGTGCAGTTATGTTATTTGAATTTTATGTAATCGCTTTGCTTCTTTAGGATTTACAGGAGTAACATTGTACTGCAGTTTGTTATTTCAATTCCAATAATCTCTCAAGTTTGTTGAGAGTATCAATCCATTCCAAGTTCTATGTAAGCCTATATATAGGCATTTGAAATTAATGAAATATATTGATCTTTCTACTCAACTCTGCCATCTTGAATCTGTTTCTTCTATACTTAAACTTTAGTTTCTATCAGGTTGGAGCAGTATGCAACTTTGGAGGAAGTTAAGCAAGCTGTATGGGACTGTCTAAAGCTCCATGTCTAGATGGATTCACTCCTACTTTCTATTGGAAAGCCTGACATCTTCTTGGGATTGAGATTCTTCACAAGGTAAGTGAATTTCTCGAACTTGGAAGGCTCCTAACAGGTATCAACTTATCTTATATGGCCTTGTTTCCGAAAACAAAGATGCCAATTAGATGTTTTAAATATAGCCCTATTAGTTTAATTCATGGCTTATATAAAATAGTGGCCAAGATACTCTCCATTAGACTTCAATACGTCTTTCCAAGTGTTATTAATTACTTCTAATCAAACAGCATTTGTAGTAAGAAGACAAATTCTAGATGGATTCATGATTGCTAATTAGGTGGTTTATGCACTGTAAAAGAGAGGAGGACGCAATTTCATCTTCAAGCTTGACTTTCATAAAAAATTTTATTTGGTTTTGTCTGAGTATTTAGAGAGGTTTGCGATAGGGAGATTGTCACGGGATAATTTTTCGCTTTGCGAATAAACCCGTGCGGTAGCCTAGTCCCTCTCTAGACTCGGTCTTCCCTCGCCAATGCTACTCGTGTTTGCCTAGTAACTAAGTGTTTCCCTCACCCAAGAGGTTTCCTCACTTCCCAAGTTAAAGACAAGCGGAATACACAAATAGATTGCACACCACAAAGTAAAACACACCAAGAATACAAGAACTCTCAACCTTTATTTATCTCGTCAACAAAGGATTACACAATGACTATGTGTGCTATGCACAGAAATCGCATGCTACACAACCAAGCTTACACATGTTATTTCTCTCTATGCATTCCCTATCTCGTATGCTCTCCTCTCTGCCACATCTAATAGCATCAACATCTATTTATAGCCAAGTATGTGAGCTGCAAGGCTCACCTATGATCTCCTATTTTTTAGGACATAGTGGGGCACTTTCTCTCCCATGTTCTCCATGATCTCAGCAGCTTGGAGAGCACCCCAGTCATGCTCCCACGTTCTGCCCCCATGAGGCTGCCACTTCACCCACATTCTGCCCCATGATCCCATGATCTAGGAAGACCATGACTGCCACTAGCCCACGTTCTACATGCCCCCCTGGCAGCCCCATCTGCCAGCTCTTGCTTCGTCAGCTATTGAGTCACTCGTATGCTTTGGACAGTCCTTCGTTCAAGTTTTAGATCGTGCCAAGTCAAGCCCCTGACTTGCACAAGCTGTTACGCGTTATCGAATTCGCATCTACGTGCAGGCTGCCAATTCATGCGCTGTCGAATTCGCATCTGCGTGCAGGTTGCCAATGTCTTCGCTGCCGAATTCCTTGACAGCCTATGCCCCTGACGAGTTTTCTTGCATGGCTTGGACATTCCATCGTCCAGCCCATGTTCGTCAACAATCTGCGCTGCCGATTTATCCCACTAGTGGCATAGCTGCCAGCACCCTTAGACACTGTTTTGGACAGCATGCCGAAGCATGCACCTCGTGCACATTTAACACTATTACATAGATCCTCTTTCACCTTTCCTTTTTGACATTGGAGTAGAGGGTGCATCAGCATTGTTTCAAAGAGCATTAGACTCAGTTTACTTATGGGGTATTGATTATAATCACGACAAATTTATCATTCATCAACTGTGCTGGTTTTTATCCTAGATGACTGTACTTCTTTGCTGCATGTAAGAGGATATTAAGATGGTTCGAGCTTGCTTCAGGTTTGAGAGTGCATTTCTATAAAATTTCACAGGTGGGAATCAATTTGGAAGATGATTTTACATATTGTATGGTTAATATGATATATTTATTTATTTAACTGAAAGGACTTCTCTTCCAACCAGGTATCTAGGTATTTTTTTTGGGAGCCAGCCCCAGAAGAATCTTAACCTTGAAACCTGTGATATCTCGAATTCATGCAAGGCTAAGAGTGCAGAAAGGTAAACTGTTGATCATGGCTAGTCGTTTATGCTTGATAAAAACAGTGTTGAATCTTCTCCCTCTTAAATTAAATGTCGATTTTTCTCATGCCAAAGGGTGTTATTCAAATAGTAACTTCCATTTAGAGAAGGTTTCTAAGGGCCAGAACCTCTGAATCAAGAAAAATATGCATACTGTCCTGGAATCAGGAGGTAAAGAAAAGAAAAAGGGTGGCCTGGGTATGGGATCCTTAATTGGCAAGAACAAAGCTTTAAATGGTTTTGGAGACCTGGGGATTGAATAAAAATAGGATGACATTTTTGAATTTTGATTTTTTGATAAGATATTGAAAGTTATGGAATAGGAGCGTTGAAAACATATATATTTTTTTTTAAAAAACAGTTTTTTCAAGAAGACATCAACGATATAAAAATAATTAAAAAAAAATAACAAAAAAACATGTGAATGGCCAAAGACATTTTTTTTTTTTGAAATTTTTGAAAGGGGAGTAAAAAATTAGGTTATAGTACTAGAGATCGGCAGTCAAATTAGATTAATTCATTGTGGGCATGCAAGAACTAGACTATGAATTTAACACTCAAGTTGATTAAAATTGATTTAATATGACGATTACGCAGAAAAACAATTCAAAACATATAGTTTTATTGATTAGCAACGCTATATAAAGTGCAGAACCAGACATGAAGGCAATACAAGGTCTGAGCCTATATATATATAGTCTTACAAAGATATTCAGAACCAGACATGAAAATTTGCAAGCATATATTATATTAAAGCATAGATGAGAATATCTTTGTGTTCTCGACGCCATTCAAATCATCATTAGGCTTTTGGGTCATTTTCGAGAGCTCTTGTTCAAACCTGCCCATAACTGGCTGTGGCAACCATATGGGGACGACGATACCATCTTCTCCTTCACTATTTTTAAATCGACCAAAAATGCTAATAATATAAGGTATGGCCCCCGTTGGTCCACCATAAATGGGCTTTCCCCATCCAAAATCAACATCTCCGAGCCCCGCTCGAGTTACATCAGCAATGAGGAAGTTCCATATTGATGTGAAGTGTGGTCTCCCTTTCAACACCATAAGATCGGCCACAGATTTTATGTACTCTTCATTCATTTGGGTTTTTTGTCTCGTCACCAACTCGACCGCATATCCTAAAGCGCTTTGACACAGCAGTCCAGCCCTAGAAACTGCTGTCGGTAAAGCAAAAGCGTTGCCGTAGTATCCAGGAGGAAGCTGTAGTTTGCCTGGCTTTCCACGTATGCTACTCGTGCATGATAGACGAACCACCTCGTTGGGGTCAGGTTGAAGTGCTATTGTCCGAGACCTCCATAAAAATGAAACAAGCACTTCAAAATTTGAGCATTTTTGATGGTGTAGAGGAATATGTTTTCGAATTGATTTTAATTCTTTGGGACCAAAAAAGAATGAACGATGAACCATATTTTATCTTGGTGCATAGTCATGAATGATATATTATTACTATCGCCGTCATACTCATGGTGCACACAAGTCACTCGAGGTGGGTTCCGAGCATTCAAGATCTCTCTTTGCCAAACCGGCAAAAGGGATGGTGCACTTGCTCCTCCTCTTGCAAACTCCCCGACGGCGTTCAAGAAATTCGCCAATCCAAAGGAATCACTCATGGGGTGACATAGACGGATTGCAAATACAAACCCCCCACATGTCAAACGAGTCACCTGCACCAGACAAATATAGAGACCTTAATTACCCAACAAATAGTGATCAAATTATTAATGATATAACAATTAACATTTATCTACCTGAATCAACAACAGAGGGCATCCAAGAATATCTGAGGAGCCAGGCACGTCGTGAAGAAGCTCGTCAATATAAGGACAAGGTGGCTGGATGGTGTCAGCGAGCTGATCCATGGAAACATCTGCGTCTGCTTCAATGAACAAGATCCCTTCACCACTACAACTGACTGCAAGTTTCCTGTTAAGGCCTTCCATAAGCCTGCCGGCAAAAGGGTAGTAAAACACCAGTGCTTTTCCGATGGCTTCTCTGATTATATTCACGGGGTCCTTGTCTTCCATGGAAGGACGGCTGCGATAGAAAAAAATGAACGGAAGTTGAAAACGGAGCCCTTCTTGATCATCTATGTCTGAGAGCTCTTTCAGGTCATGGAGTGTTGGCTTTGCTGGCACAATTATTTGGGGCTTGCAACGTCTGACTGAAAACTTCAGAAGAGATGATGCTGGTGTCGATGCCATAGTTCATGAAAAAAGTTTGATCAAGAGAAGATTAGAAGCAAAGATGTAGTGCTGGTATTTTGCATTGTACTTCGACATGCACCGTTATCTTATATAAAGAAAAGTTTTCACTGAATCCTCGTGCCTGATTGATGTAAGTAAATAATATAAATTATGTTTTAATATTTTATTTAATAATTTAAAATTAAAGTAGTTTTTAGATATGGTAATATAATTTTAGTGATAAAATATTTATAAATTTGAATTTTATTATTTTTATTTATTTGATAAAAATTAAATATAAATTTTAAATTTTAAAAATTAAAAAATTATATAAATTATATCTTTTAACATGATAATTTAAACTTGAATTAGATTTTTATATTGATATTTCACTCTCCCATCACTAGATTAATATGGATGTGCAGATAATTAAAAACCATATAAACCTTTTAACTCATTTAAAATAATTCAAATTCATTAAAATAAATTTAAAATCTGAAATTACCTTTAAAAAATTTAAAAATAATCTAAATTATATCTTTTAATATGATAATTTAAACTTAAATTAGATTTTTATATTGATATTTCACTCTCCCATCACCATTTTATTTTTAGATTAGTATGGATGTACAGATAATTAAAAACCATATAAACCTTTTAACTCCTTTAAAATAATTCAAATTCATTAAAATAAATTTAAAATCTGAAATTACCTCATAATTCCTATCATCATTTATTTATATCAATCATAGACAATGACGACCAACTGACATGTACTGCCACCCTTTAACGTAAAACAGTGGATTGGCCCACAGTCTTTGACTTATTGTTAATCTATATCAATTCATTAGCCCCCTCTTTCTCGTAAAGTAGCTAGTCATTTAACTGATTTGATCCCTCCAAAATAATGGAAGCCGTGTCTTTTTTTCAATAATTTTTTTCATATTTTTCTTTCATCTTTAGTTTTGAAATCCGCAAACATTAAATAATATTCCATAAATATCCATAAAATAATAAGTAAAAATTACCAGAGTACCCTCCTTTAATATTCATTAGCTAATCAACCATTAGTATCAGAGTTCACTTCGGTCCTCAATTTATGATTTGCTCAATCGAGTTCTTCGTTGCAATTATAATTGTAAAATTCAATTCAATTACATCCCTACCAAATTTAATTATCGGCCATGAAGTTGGCCATCATTTTCATATTAGTTTTTGATCTCGAATTTATGCAATTGAACCCTTAATTGATCAATAAACTTCTAATTTCTTCAATTTAGTTCCTGATCCAGTCAATTATCGCCTCTTTATTTACGCGTGTTTTTAATTTTGATTATTGGTTTTGGATTTCTTCAACTAAGTCCTTAATTAGTCATCAAACTTCAATATTTATACAATTAAGCCCCTGATTTGACCAAATTAACTCTCAAAAATTATAATTTGACCCTGGAAACTTTAATTTCTTCCAATTAAAACCTAAATTGACTTCAAAATTAATTTTTCTTGTAATGAAACCCTCTATAAATTCAGTTAAACCTTCAATAAAATATAATTGAATCCATAAACATCTGATTTTGGACTTTTCTTCATTAATAGGGCTCTCATCGTTCAATGATATATCATCAATTTTCAATCTTTGTACTTTTAAACCACCTCAACCAATTTTTGATCATTTTCTAAACGTTTTGGCATTCTCTTTTCACTATTATATTTTTTTATAATATTTTTTATTTTTTTGTGTTTTTTTTAAGAGAGAAAATGTGAATTGGGGAGTAACCCAAAAATGGGTTATGACACTTTTCAAAGTCTAATTTCAGTTGACAAACTTCAATTTCTTTCGATTATCACCCAAATTGGCTCCAAAAAAACTGATTTTCCTTACAATTAAGTCCTTGATAAAATTAATTAAGCCTTCCAAAATCTTTTTTGAGTCCTAACTCATCCAAATTTGTATTTCTTTACCTCAAATAAATATTCTCACCAATATGGCTTTTTGTCAATCAAAATTGGGTTGTCAATTTACCAATCTTATACATTCTGGTCCTCCAACTTTTCCACTTGTTATTTTTGTCCTTCATAATCAACTTAGGCAATATTCTAGGCTTTCTTCATATGTATCCTCTTGTATTTTTTTATTTTCTTTTTATTTTTTTTCTAGAGTTTTTTGTGGGGTAAAAATGGATAACAACACAAGTCATCACAATATTTAAACAAAGAAAAGGAGAAATTGGTTTGAAAATGGGAGTGAACATGGGCTTAAAAACCTCTTATTAGCTGGAGATGTAAACCATTGCCTGCAGTAATAAAAGAAAGGGGTTCAAGCATGTCTCTGCCAACTCCGATTATCCCAACTCTAGTGTGAGGTGTATGCATCATCATCCGCATGCAAAATCAAAAATTACTTAAAAAGAAAGTAGACTCTTACGAGGCGCTTTACATTGTTAATTAAAGGAAGGGAGCCATTAATATGCTTGATAATAGAACCATGAGTCTCTTTTTTTTTTGTTTGAGAAATGACTTCATAACTACCTTTTAAAACCCTTTGACATGAAGAACTTTAGATATCTCTCACAATTACTCTTTGTGATATGGGGAGGTATACAACTCTTTCATACCTCGAAGTCATCTGACTCGGCATATCTCCTAGCATAGATATATGTGTCATACTATAAATCGCATAACCAAGTTTAGAAATTCATTAAACAAAAAATAACAATGGAAACATATTACAATTTCACAAAAAATATAGACTTCACATATTAAAACTTACCTAGTTGCGATGCTATTTTTCCAAACTTGTCTTACTACCCCAAAGTTTTTCTTGTCCCACTACAATTTTTCCTTCTAATTAGTTTTGTAAAATAATTAGTTTTGAAATTTATACATATACTAACATTAAACTTCCTCCCTAAAGGGCATCGAGGATTTTTTAAAGCTGACTCTCATAAAACAATAGTACTTCTATGAAATAAAAATAAAAAAACTATATAAATACTTAATCAAATTTATGGCATGTACATGTGTCTTTGTCTATTTCACATGCAATCCATTAATAGCCAAAGAATTTAGTTGCTCGGCATGAATTTTGGTAGGTGTGGTTACAATTAACTGTTCATCGTAAATGCGTGAGATGGTCAATTAATAAATGATGAAAATGCATGTAATCTATTAATCACAGGGAATTTACACCCAATATATATATATATATATATATATATATATATATATATTCTAATATGAATCTTGATTATAATCTACTACATCGTTCGCTGGCATTACATTAGTGGTAAAATCAATTTTTTAAAATTAAATAAATAAATATTTAGATATTGCTTACATTGTTTATAGTAAAAGGAAAACAAAATTATATAGAAATTGATCTAAAGTAGTTGAGAATAATGGAATGTGTTAAGTTGTGCCTTAACCAACCTTCCTATTTATATAGAGGCAGCAGAACACTGCAGTAACTGTAATGATTACAACATCCTATATTAGAATCTTATTCTAATATATACATGAGTAACTGTAATGATTACAACATCCTATATTAGAATCCTATTCTATAATATGCCCCCTCAAGCTGAGGGTGGGGAATCAACCCGAAGCTTGAATCGAAAAGCAGTAAAGGATGCAACAAGAAGCGGTTTAGTGAAGATATCGGCAAGTTGATCCCGGGAGGGAACAAAACGAATCTGAATTTCTTTCTTGGCAACACGGTCACAGACAAAGTGATAATCCACTTCAACATGCTTAGTACGAGCATGGAAGATAGGATTTACTAAGAGATAGGTAGCACCAAGATTATCACACCAAATGGTAGGGGCAGAGACTGAGGGAACCTGCAAATCTATTAACAAGTATTGAAGCCAAATGACTTCAGCGGTACCATCAGTAAGGGCTTTATACTCAGCCTCAGTAGAGGAGTGAGCAATAGTGCGTTGCTTGTCGGATTTTCAAGAAATCGACATTTGACAAAACAAAACAAGATAGTTGCCCGTAGACTTGCGATCATCAATACTACCAGCCCAATCTGCATCTATAAAGCCATGTAGAGCAAAAGAGGAGCCTCGAGTGATATGGAAACCATAAGATGTCGTACCTTTAAGATAGCATAAAATACGTTTGACAGCGGCCCAATGAGAATCTGTAGGAGCATGCATAAACTGACATACTCTGTTAACAGCAAAGCATATATCTGGACGGGTGAATGTAAGATATTGAAGAGCACCCACAATTTGACGAAATAGTGTAGGATCAGAGAATGAATGATCCGGTAATAAAATGACTTTCGAAGGGGAGATTGGAGTATCAACTGGTTTACAGAAAGTCATACCAGCTCGGGTGAGGATGTCAAGAATATATTTATGTTGACACAACATTAAACCCATACTGGTATACTGAACTTCAATACCCAGAAAATAGTGAACAGCACCTAAGTCACGAAGCTTGAACCCAGAGCTGAGTAACTATATAAGGTGATGGAGCATAGCAGAGTTGCTACCCGTGAGCAGAATATCATCAACATACACAAGGAGATAAAAGATATTAGTACCATCAGATAAGATAAACAGGGAGGTGTCAACCTTGGAAGCTCGGAAACCGATGGAAAGCAAAAAATCACTTAGACGAGTGTACCATGCTCTCGATGCCTGTTTCAAACCATACAATGATTTGTGCAATCTGCACACATGAGATGGAAGAGAAGAGTCAACGAAACCTGGAGGCTGTTTCATGTAGACCTCTTCAGTAAGAACACCATTGAGGAAGGCATTATGAATATCAAGCTGATGAATCTTCCAATTTCGCGAAACCGCATAGAGAAAACCAATCGGACAGTGGCCTGCTTAATAACTGGACTGAAGGTTTCAAATAATCAATACCTTTGCTGGGTAAAACCTCTAGCAACAAGGCGCGCTTTATAGCGCTCAATACTACCATCAACACGATGTTTGATCCGATATACCCATCTACTGCCAACAACGTTCATCGAAGGATGAAATGGAACCAAAGACCAAGTGCGATTTTCGCGTAAAGCGGCGATCTCATCACACATAGCATTATGCCAAACTGCATACCGGTCAGCATCAGAGAATGCAAAAGGCTCAGAAGAGGGAGAATACAGTACCGTGTGGAGGTAGAAGTAGCGGCAGCGGAAGCAACCAGATTAGCTGTCTTCGGCTGCCGCGGTCTAAGAGTCATAGGATGCTGCTGTGTGCTGGTGGAGAGCAGGGGAAGACGGTTGTAGCGAGGAGACCTGTGGCAGCTGATAAGAAGACAAATCAACCATAAGTTGCAGACCAGCGGGAGAGGATGATAAAGAAGCAGCCTCAAGCACAGGACTGTCAGTAGAGGAGGGGCTGGAAGTAGAGACTGAAGCTGCAGGAGTGCTGGCCAGGGCGAAGCAGAGGAGGGACTAGAAAGTGCCCCAAGACCATGAGGAGAGGAGACCAATTGACGATCTGAACCTGCATCATAAGGGTTAGATAAACAAGCATGGGATGATGGCCAAGGGATGGGTGGAGGCTGTGGTCGGGTGGCTGTTTGGAGTGGCAAAGAGTGTTGTGGGTGTTTGGGTGGCTAGTGAAAGTGGGTGGCGGTGGGTGGTTTAGCAAATTTGGGAGGGTGACAGTAGCGGGTGGGGTGGGGGTTGTGGTGGAGACCTTTGCAATCTATTCAGAATTATCAAATGGAAACACATTTTCATGGAAGCGGACATGACGGGAAATATAAATACGATGAGATGCAATGTCAAAACAACGATAACTAAGATGCGAGGAACTATATCCAAAAAACACACATGGAGAGGAACGAAAATCCAATTTATGATTATTATATGGACACAGAGACACCCAAAGGTACGCAAAAAATGATAATCAGGAGACCGTTGAAATAAACAATCAAACGGAGAGCGATGGGCAAGAATAGGAGTAGGCATGCGATTTATAAGATAAACAGAGGTTTCAAAAGCATAATTCCAGAATCGAAAAGGTGCTTTACATTGCCCTAAAAGAGTAAGACCTGTTTCCACAATATGCCTATGACGACGCTCTACTGTTCCATTTTGTTCATGAGTGTGGGGACAAATCAGACGATGATGAATACCAATGGTCTGAAAAAATATGGATAGTTTTCGGTATTCACCGCCCCAATCAGTTTGAACAGATTTTATTTTTAATGAAAATTGACGTTCGACAAGAGTCTGAAATTGATGAAAAACAGAGTAAACATCAGACTTGGCAACGAGAGGATAATACCATACATATTTAGTATAAGCATCAACAAAGATAACAAAATAACGATAGCCATCTGAAGAAAAAAGAGGAGCAGGGCCCCATACATCACTAAAAATTAATTCAAGTGGAGCAGAAGTTTTGTGACCCGTAGGTCCTAAAGACAAACGCGATGATTTTCCTAAAGGACAACTTTGACATTGAAAATTAAGACGTTTGTTCTTACAAATGATCTTATTTTTCGAGATTAACAATTGAAAAATACGTGAAGTAGGATGACCTAGTCGACGATGCCATAAATCGGCAGAGGCAGAAGTGCAGGGAGACCAATAGGCTTGAGGAACTGACGTGACAAGACTTGGTCAGGGCATAGAGACCATCTTTACTCTGACCTGAGAGAAGGACTTCATGGGTGTTGAAATCCTTGACATAAAACACACGAGGGTGAAATTCAAAATAAACATTATTATCAAGACAAAATTTCTGAACAGAGAGCAGAGGTTTTGTGATTGCAGGAACATGAAGAACATTAGATAAGGTGAAAGAACGATGTGGTGTATATATTTTTGTATGACCAAGATGAGATATAGGAAGGCCCTTACCATCACCAACATGCAAATTATCATTACCAAGATACGGTTCTGAAGCGGTCAAGGTGGCAAGATCAGGTGTGACGTGTTGATTGGCACCGGTATCTGGAAACCAATCAACAGAACCGGTTGAGGAGAGATTGCGCTGCACCAGGTTGGCAGTAGGTTGTTGGCCATAACCTCGCTGCTGGAATTGAAGGCAATAGTTGTATGGCCGAAATTCTGACACAGTTGGCAGCGTGGATTCTGCCCCTATTGCGCTGCCAAGAGCCCTGCCTATTGTCACCGGAGGAGAGTTTTGGAAGCTGCGGTGATCAGGTCTGGAGCCAGCAAATCGGTTGCCTCTGCTGTTGGACTGGTTGGGAGCCAGCCACCATTGAAGCGGCCCCTACTGCGACCAGAATTGCCAAAAGTCTGGCGCTGCGCAACAAGAGCAGAAGATGGAATGCTGGGTGTGGGCAGCAGAGGAGCATGTATGGCAGCAGAAGATTTGTGAAGAAATTCATGTGTGAGGAGATGGCTGTGAAGATCTGCATATGATAAAGGTTCAGCCTTGGTAATAAGACTGGTAACTAAGTCTTTAAACTCTCCCCGAAGACCACGAAACACATATAAATTGAAATCTTCAAGCGAAACTGGCCGACCAGCAGCGGCCAATTCATCAAATAAGGCCTTCGCTTTTTGCATAAATTGAGTTACTGATTCATCACCCTGTCGAAGATCCTGAAGAGAGCCGTGAAGTTGCATAATACGAGAGTTGGAGGTGGAAGCGAGAGCTCGCTCAAGAGTGCCCCAAGCTGAACAAGAACTTTGACAGCCAACAACAAGATGCAAAACTTCCATAGATAGGGAGGAAAGAAGAGCACTTAGAATGAGTTGGTCCTGTTGTTTCCAGGTTTGAAAAAGCGGATTTACCTGAAGAGAGATACCATCATGGGCAAGAACATTGTTGATGGACATGTGTTGGAGCCATCAACAAAACCAAAAACTCCTTGGCCTAGGAGATAAGGCAGCATCTGCATACGCCAATATAAATAATTGGTGTTTGTTAATTTGAGGGAGATGACTTGATGAGTGTGAGAAAGGAGATAATGCTTGCGGCAGTAGAGGCAGCAGACAGTAGACGTGGGCTGCAAGAGGAGGCGTTCACCAGCCATGGCAGAGGAGAATCCAGGCGGTGACGCAGCAGAGGAAAGCAGAGGAGGCGCTGCAAGAGAAGAGGGGCACTGTCGGAGAAGAAGAAAGCTGGACTGCTGGTGCTGCAGAATTTGAAGATGTATGTGGCGGTGTTCCATTGAAGAAGGGAGGCTGAGAGAAAAGTAGGTTTAATTTATTTTAGGGTTTTGTGGCTCTGATACCAAGTTGAGAATAATGAAATGTGTTAGGTTGTGCCTTAACCAACCTTCCTATTTATATAGAGGCAGCAGAACATTGCAGTAACTGTAATGATTACAACATCCTCTATTAGAATCTTATTCTGATAGATACATGAGTAACTGTAATGATTACAACATCCTATATTAGAATCCTATTCTATAATAAAAGTTACCTGAATAATTTGACAAATTTAAAAATAATACAAATACAAATGACTAATAAAAATATAATTTAACTTAAAAAAAATTAAAACAATATTTTTTATTTCAATATTGAGATGATAAAATATAGGATTAAGTCGGGTTAACATATCTAATTTGTGACTTAATCATTAGAATGTGATATTCTCATATAAATTAAATTGAAATAAATTATGAAGTTTAATTTTTAATTCATCAAATAGTAAATAATAAAATTAAAAAAAAATTAATTAAAAAATTATTTGATTCAAACTGTCAGACATATCACCCATGACACGTGACAAGAATAACCTATATAAAATAAATTAAAATACATTATGCTTAAGCATGTTTACTCATTAGTTTGGTAGTATAATGTGTAATTGTATGTTATTTTCATGTTGTCCAAATTTACAGTCCATTTTCTTTTAACCGTATTCAATACATTGCCGACAATACTTTTGATTACTTACATTCCTTTATGAACAAAATTCAGTGAGAATAACATTAGCCATAAACGTCAGTTTTATATTAATGTATAAATCGAGTAAAAACTTCGCTAGTAGTTTTTAGAGGGGCTTCGTAATCATTGAAGATCGGAAATGTCCTTGAATAAGACCTAAAAAAATACTATTAAGGATTTATAATATTTTTTTTTAGTTATTTTTTTTATTTATTTAGAATATTTTTCTTATATTTTTAGTTTTGTTTATAATATTTTTACTAGTATATGAGTAGCCAGATATGAGTTTTAGTTAAAGAAAATATTTAATAAAAAAAATTTTAATTGATTTTTTTATACAATGACATATTCATCAGAATTCTACTCTTTTGTGTTTGCTTTTTTGTTGTTATTTTTTTTATCATCAATAAGCCTCAATGTAAATGAATTTTATTTACTGTAAGGTAGGGGTGCTACCATTTTATCACCCTTGAAAAATCTCGTCCTTTAGATTCAAAACTGCACTGAACTTTCGGCATAGACTTTTAAAGACGATAGCTAGGGATGAAAGAGACGGAGAAAGTGAGAGAATAATTCAAAAAAAAAAAAAAAGGGAACAACTTGCGTACTCCAATCTTTTGGAATTCTTTTGAAAATTAATACAGTTTCCGAAAAGTCAAGAGTAAAGATATATTTTTGAAAACATTAGAAGAAATGACATAGTTCTACATAACTACTCTTTTAAATCGTGGTCAGTAAAAAATTATTATTTAAAAAATAGTTTAAATAAAAATTATTATTCTGAACCGCAATTATGATATATATATAACCACAACTTCTTTCTTTTTCTATGGTCACCGCTCATGAGAGAAAAAAACCTTAGAACCTAAAAAAATCCAAGAGAAAATAACCTTGGTCATTGTCCGACCTCTCCAAAATCACAGATATGATTGTTTATTTTGGAGTATAGTTATGATTATTTTTTAAAGTATTTTTTATTTGAAAATACATTAAAATAATATATTTTTTATTTTTAAAAAATTATTTTTGACATTAGCATATCAAAATGATTTAAAAATATAAAAAAATATATTAATTTGAAGTAAAGAAAAAAATAAAAAAAAATTATTTTTTTTCAAAAACGCTTTTAAAATGCAAAAACAAACGAGACTCATAATTTTGGATTTTTTGAAAAACTAACATAAATAAAAAATATTCAAAAAATATATATTACAATTAAAAAAATCCCAATTTTCACATGCAAGTTTTTTAAAAAACCGTTTGTAAAAAATTCAATTATTTTTAAAAAATTAGTAATATTAAATTTTATCAGCTGACAATAGTTTTTCAAGTACTATGCTATTTAAAAAAAATAAAAATTGTGTGTTATTACAAAATTGTGTTTTCCACTATAACTCTTAGCAACTATAATTATTTTATTACAAATAAACCATATTTATTTTTTAATCTATATGACAAGTTAAAAAGTACAAAGAAAGGACAATATAAAAAAAAGTTGGAACAATTTTGAGGTATATAAAATATATTGAGAAAGACGGAATGATAAAGAATCAAATTATTTTTATTTTTACGATACACTTAATTATAAATATTTAGACGTCGTTTGTTTGACAAAAAAATGAATTTTTAATTTTCAACTTGACTAGACATGTCGACATGCTCCATAAAGAAACAAATAATTTTCAAATTGGATAGTTGTGGTTATAATCAATGGTTCATCATTCTGGGTGTAGGTGAGCTGTCAATCAACAATTACACCCATTTATACATCCTAATAATTTTTTCTGCGATGCGGTACAGCTACATTTTTTATTAGCAATATCGTTAAATTTAATTAAACAATTTAATTTTATAACATTCCTAACTAATTTAAATTTCAAATTAAATTAGGTTGATGTTAATTTAAAATAAATAATTTAATTTAATAAATTTAAAAATAACTTCAATGATTAATAAAAACATGATTTTTTTTAAAAAAATTAAAATAATATTATAACGACGTCAAATTGGCTCAGCTGTGTGCTGAGCCCAAGGGGACAAAGGTTTGCCAAGCTGTCAAACTTACTTACAGCTCATGGGCATGGAACCATATCGAGTCCAAATGAGTTTGGATTTAGTGAGTTGTTAGATCCAACACTCTTAGGTATGGATACACGCCAAGTTTAATGGGGAATGGGTCTCGCGAGCTGTCAAACTTATCGTTTTTGGGTGTGGCACTGAACCGAGTTTATGGAAACACTATAACAATCCATGATGTTTTTTTTTAAAAAAAAAAAACTACAAAGCTGAATTCTCAACCAGCTCAATATTAAAAAAAAATCGACAAAAATAATTTTGAAAAAAAATATAAAAAAATAAAAACAAAACAAAATGAAAAAAAATAAACTATATAAAGAAACACTATAGCAATCTATAGTGTTTTGTGAGGAAAGATATATTTATAATTCTCAACTCGTTCAATATAAAAAAAAATCAATAAAAGCAATTTTAGAAAAAATCATAACAAAAAACAATCATGTGGGGAAACACTCTAGTAATCCACATTGTTTTAAAGAAAAAAAAACTACAAAGCTAAATTCTCAACCAGCTCAATATTAAAAAAATAAAATTAAAAAAGATAATTTTAAAAAAAATCATAACAAAAAAAAAATTAAAAAATTATGTAAGGAAACACTATTGCTAACCTATAATGTTTAGTGAGGAAAGCTACAAATATAATTCTCAACCAACTTAATATCAAAAGAATAAAATCGACAAAGATAATTTTGAAATAAATCATTTAAAAAAAACCATATGGAGAAACACTGTAACAATCCACAATGTTTTAAAGAAAAAAAAAACTACAAAGCTAAATTATCAACCAGCTCAATATTAAAAAAATAAAATCAACAAAGATAATTTTGAAAAAAATTTATTAAAAAGACAAAAAAAATCATAAAACAAAAAAAATGAAAAAAAAGATAATTTTGAAAAAAATCATTAAAAAAACCATGTGGAGAAACACTATAGCAATCCACGGTGTTTAAAAAGAAACTACAAAGCTAAATTCTCAATTAGCTCATTATTAAAAAAGATAAAATCGAAAAAAATAATTTTAAAAAAAATCATAAAAAACAAAAAAAAGAGTAATAGTTTTAGAAAAATTCATTAAAAAAACCATGTTGTGAAACACTGTAGCAATCCACAATGTTTTAAAGAAAAAAACTTCAAAACTAAATTCTCAACGGACTCGATATTACAAAAAAAATAAAATCGACAAAGATAAATTTTTAAAAAAATACAAACAAAATCATAAAAAAACAAAAAAAAAAAAAAAAACTATCATTAAAAAAATATAATAAAAAAACATGTAGAAAAATACCATAACAATCTACAGTAATGTTTTAAGACGCATCTTCTTGTTGAATCTTATATGGCGCTGGGACGAGGTTAGATGGAGGATAGACAGTTGCATCAAGCTTAGAAGGTGGTTGAATTAGCATGTCCCGTTTACGGATCGATGCCACAGTACTTAGAAGACAACAGGTTTATTTCCTCAATGGTTAAATATGCTCCAACGACAAGTTTCTTGCTTTTGAGTGGTTTTCTTCTACTTAACTCTTTTGGGCCAAGGCATGGGCACTGACTGGAGATGTTTGTGTTGAGTTTCGCTTCATGAACGGTAATGAGTTCTCAAATCAAATCTATCAGAGACAAAATCTTCTGCTATGTTGAGAATATCAACAGAGGTCGTGAAGGAGGTCCAGAGGATAATGAAGAAAACTGGGGCAGCCTGATCAGAACTGCAGTTCGTGTTCCTTGGTGAATTGTAGCAGAGCCAGAGTGCTAAGGCCAGTAGATGGAAGAAGACGCGGTGGGCCTCCTCCTCACTCATGGGAGCTCTGATGATGGCTGGGCACATCATAAAGATGAAAATAGAAGGAATTCTGTTGAATATATTCAGCTTGACAGAGGCGATGAGCTTCTGGTGTTGCAGCTGATAAGCATGGGGTAAATGCCTTGGCAGATGCTAATTGTAATGTATTAGAGGGTAATTTTGTTTTTATGTGTTTTATTTCTTATTTTTAATACTTAGTTTTAAGATTTTTTTATTTATTTCTTAAAAAATAATTTTATTTTAAAACAATTTATACTAGTTTTGGTTTTCTTTATTTCTTCATATTTATGTATTAGTTTTCAATTTTTTCCATTTCTTATATTTTATGAATTTTCTTAATATATACAGCATGTACTAGAGAAAATCCCGAATTTAAGTAAAGAGACTAACAGGGAATGAAGAATAAGGATTGGATTAATAATTTGTTTAGATAAGGGTCTGTTTGCATAAAAAATAAAAGTGCAAGGACTTCAAATTCAATAACTTTGTCCATGTCAAATCAGGATAGAAAACAATTTAGAAATCCAGAAAGAATAAGGAATAATTAACTGACCTAAAACTTCTATATAAAGAACAAGATCTTTCTTGTTCTGAAAAAATTAGAGATCAAATATTGAAAGAAAGAGAGAGGGTTGGTTCTTTGATAGATAGTTTTGTTTTTTCTTAACTATGGGTGTTATTGACGAGGAAGAGAATAGAAAGATACTAGAGTTGGTTAACACACCAGCCTTAGACTGGCTAGGGCAAGGTTGTTATTCTGGTGGCTGCTACGTCAAGGGAGTAAAGTATGGAAGAACACGCGGTGGCCTTCCGAACAAAACACCCCCGGAAGGTTACTTATGTCACAGATGCCATGTTGGGGGTCACTTCATCCAACATTGCCCTACTAATGGAGATCCCAACTACGATGTCAAACGAGTGAAAGCGGCTACTGGGATTCCGAAATCAATGTTGAAAGCTGACCCTGAAGGTCGGTATGTCTTACGTAATGGCGAGGTTGCGGTCATGAAGCCAAACGAAGATATTTTTGAGAAAGAGATGGAGGGGATACCTGCTAGAAGATCATCATGGTCTGTTAATGATGTCCCCCCTGATCTTTTGTGTCCTCTCTGTAAGAAAACCATGAAAGATGCTGTCTTGACGAGCAAGTGCTGTTTTAAAAGTTTCTGTGATAGGTGCATTAGGGATCACCTGATCAATTCGAGGTTGAAGTGTGAATGTGGAGCCACTGATATGCTTACTGATTACCTCATTCCTAACATGACTGTTAGGCGTGCTATTAATAGGATTTTGGAGTGTGATACTTCTAGCAGTAGCGGCAGTGGTGATGGTAGTGGTTCCAGAAGCACCTCTTTTCAAGTTCAAGATTTGGTTTCATTTGTTCACTGGCCATCACAAACCTGCAAGGTTTCACCAACTACATTGTCCGCTACATCATCATGTTCGTCATCTAAAGAACAGCAGAAGCCAACAGACAGAGTAAATTCCCTGCCCCCGATGGCTAAAAGAGCAAGAATTCCAGAATCTGCTGATGAATCTAAAGCCACAACTGCGCCAATCAATGTTAAGGAGATAGCATCAAAAGGGAATCTTCATGGGATCGATGAGGAAGCTGATCAGAGGAAGCTTGTTAGTAGTGAAAACGGAAAGAAGAGGAAGAGGAATGCGTCTGGTCAAAACTTTAAAGCTTGTGAGAACTACATGATGATGCCTACTGGCTCTGGTGCGTACAACCCAAACTGGACTGGCATGTGGGGAGGTATGGAAGGATCATATCCAGAACCATATTATAATGATTCAATGGGTGGTTATGGATATAGCCACTTAGGCATGCCATATGGTAATACTATGCCTCAAGACTTTTGGTACACGATGAACAGTGAGCAGGCAGGGGAAGAAGCATAATGATGCAGGATTTCCTCACTGATTTTCTAGTCTAGACAATTCTGATGTTTGGATTTTTCGTTTAATATTTTTTAATATTTTTGGACTATGATGTAAACACTACTTACATTGATAAATGCACATAGATTTTTGTGGTGTTTATCTATTGTTTTGGTCCTGTAATTTGTGACTTCCGTATTTTAATGAATTTTTTCTTAATTTCAAGCTCTTCCAGTAATTTCATCGGTTTATTTGCTTTCCCTTCTCTTTTTTGGCTGATTATGTTCGTCTAGCTCTTGCTTTTGAACAGAGGAAACATTTTTTTCCCTACATTTGCTTTGTTTATCTGGTTTGATATGCATCTGTTTGGTGAATAATGTTGGAATATACAGCATACTATAGATACGATGGAGTTAAAGTCTGTAGCTGCTAATTAGTAGTTCAAGTTAGTTAAGTTAGGTATAGCAGTTAAAGATTAATTATAACAGAAAAGGCCAGTTGCAACTGATCGAAAGCCAAGTCTGTATATATATATATTCGCATCATCTTGAAGAATGACAAGCAAAACGCATATTTCTTCTCTCAAGCTTTACTTTTCTCTTCTCTGCACATATCATTTTTGTGCAGTTTTCACAAATAACATGCAGGATGTTCCTCAGCTAATCCATTACTTTCCCATTTTTATTCTTGAAGGTCATATAATGAAAGCTTTCCAGATTTATGATCACAATAATATTTATGTGTGTTTATTCTAGCATATTTATACTAACCTCTCCAAATAAGTAACAAATAAAAATGGTAAAAACTGAAATCTGCTATATCAACGCAGCTACTGAGTCTAGACTCTGACAATTTCTATTGCATCTAAAAGTAATACATACACAACAATGTTACGAACTCATGGACAGATAGTTAATTACTTCGGCATCTACACAGAATTTGCTTTCGGTAAGTAGCTGCTTCTGTCAGTCGCTGTGTTCTGTGGACTGTGGTTGAACCATAATGATAGATGAGAAGCTGCTTTCGATCTTCAAAGTACGTGAATCAGATTAGGAAACTTCATTATCGAACTTCATTAGCAAATGGATTTTTTGTTGAACTGTTTAAGAGTAAATCATCGTTGTCCCAGTTTTTCAGGATTTATATCCTTCTGTGATGCTCGTGTAGGAGGTTGAGCACCTACTTTGTGCCCCATTTTCAAACATTTCGAGTTCCTAACTGCACAAACTATTCCTTTCACTTACTTCCTTCGAATTGCTTATATATACACTTTGACCTTCTCCATATATACACACTTATAGGAGGGGTGCTACGCCTCAAAACTCTTTTATTTCATGTTGAATGGCGAGAAAAGATGAGAAGGAGAAGAAGCTGGGAATGCAGGACTGCTTTGCTAATTATGGACAGTAAATTATTCTGATATTTTCTTCTTTTCTTTTTTGTTAAATTTTTATGACTTTCACACCATGTTTTGAACCAACTCTCTATTAGAATTGAACTCAATTGCTAGATAGATCAGAATAAAATATTCAGAACAAAATATTCCAGCTAAATTCAATTCATTTTGTTTCATGCATTATTACTCTCGTCCCTTTCATCTTCTTGCCTTTCTCCTTCGAAAATATACTATAAAACTCCAGAGCCACAGAGTACACGTATAAAATCACCCCAACAAAATATAAGTACAAATTTGATACAGGCGAAAGCTAAAGCAACAAACACAAGAATTTTAATGAAAAAAAGGTTATAGATATAAACTTTAAATTTATAATTTTATTCTTTAAAATTTACGCATATGGTGATTGTCCCTTCAAAATGTTTACAATACCTATGAATAGGACAAGATCACTTATTTCTACTAGAAAACACCATAAAGTTAAAAAAAAATAAGAAAATTAAAACATAACCCAAAAATAAAATATTCAATCCAAAAAATCCTAGAAAAATAAAAATATTGACCCAAACAACAACTTATGGGCTTAATTCTAAGAGGTCCAATGATCCAATAAGCAATAAAGTGGCTTTTTACAATAAAAGTGCTTGTAGAATTACTTAAAAAAAATCTAAGCCCGATTTAACAATTGAATTTACTGTTATCTCAATTTTAAGGTGCTAACACAACCTAGTGTGACCAGGCCACCTCTTGAGTCTAGACTTGTCCTATTAGTCCATAAAAAAATTTATTAGGTCATGTAGATGTGTTAGATCCCTTTTTATTAGTGTCAGATCATCACTCGAATGCTTAAAAACTTTAATTTTTACAAGTTCGACTGCATTACAAATAGTGGCTATTTAACTCGCGCTCAGCCATTGGTCTTTTTTTTTCAAAGAAAAATTGGATATGCAAGCATTTTTATGCATTTTTTCCAATAAAAAAATAAGTATAAATTAAAAAGTTTATGCAAGCATATAATTAAATAAATCGATAATCATATGTGTAAATAAATATATAAAAAACATTTTAATGATAACTAAAAGTGAAACTAGAAAAATAGAAAGATGTAAATCAAGATATTTGATCTCGCAATATGAGACATCCACCTAGTTGTGTTTATTGAGTTTATTTATTAAAATAAATTTTGTATTCAAGGAAACAACAATAAAAATAGACACATACATTAAACTAATTTAATAAAATAAAAACAATATCATGCGAGACTGCACATATTAGAAATATTATCTAAAAATAGTATTTTTTTTATTTTGAAAAATAAAGTTCATCTATATAAAACATATAAAAAAAAATTATAGATGAATCATAATAATATCTTAAAAAATTAAATACATAAAATTTTAAAAAAAAATCAATTCAAAAAAGGCTAAATAAGCAAAATAAAAATCACAAAGGAGGGATATTAATTGAGATATAAATTAAAAAATTATTTAAAAAATAAAAAGTTAAAATAAAAACCACAAGAATAATTAATGAAATAATAAAAGGAAACTATAATCTAGGTGCTGCAAGGGCTTTTGAAAGAAATAAGAAAAACAAACTTGGGTTACAAGCCAAACTAAATTTAATAAGTTGGTTCTATTTTGATTAAACGATAAAAAATAGATAAGAATAGTAAACAAATAAGATTTTTATATTAAAAAAATAACTTAGAAGTACAAAATTATAAACATGGAGCACAAGGTAGTGTGTTAGACATGTAACTTGGATAATATAAGATGACCACCTATATTAACCTGCAAAACATATGACTCAGGTTATGAGACTAGTATAACTTTATATAAAAGAAACTGATGAAAACTACAAAGCCATTCATTAAAAAAAAAAAAAAATGTCGAAAGATGAAATCAAAAGAAAAAAATGAGCCAAAAAAAACATCAACCCGTGTTAACTTCTCATACCTATAACCCGAGTCATTATATAAAGCACCATACATGAAAAAATTATAAAGCTTAATCTCAAACAAATCAAATGTTGAATGATAAAACTAGAAAGAAAATCAATTATACAAAATGATCTAAAACAAAACAAATTAATTAATTAAAATAATGAGGGTGAAAATCAAAATAAGAGATTAATTAGAGGGGAACAAAAAGTTTTTGATTAGAGAGTTAAATTGAAAAGAAAAATAAATTTAATAAAATAAATAATGACGATGAAATTAGAAAAATTAATCCATTATAAACTTTGATTGAAAGATGAAGTTGTAAACCAATAAAATTTTAACAAAATGGCCAAGGGAAAAAAATCAAAATCAAAATAATAAGAATCAATTTGAAAAAAAAAACAATATAAAACAAATTATAATTTAAAGACTAAATCGAAAACAACAAAACTTTTATAAAATGGCCAAGAACAAAAATTTTTTTAAAAAGAATGAAACTGAAAAACCAAAAATAAAAAGGACTAATATGCGCCTTTTGGGTTAGGAGAGAGAAAAGAAAAGAAAAGGATCATCAACTACAAACTACTCATCTTTCGCCATCATGCGCCCTACCGCCAGGAAAAGAACATCAACATGCTTCCAGTGCCATAGCAAAAGGCGGGATTTGACTATTGAAAGCTACCACACATGTTGCTCGAAGGTGCAACCTACGCCTACTTTTTGGCACATACTTGTCACACGCCAACAAATTTTCTTTTTCTTAATATTTTATTTTACTCAAAGATAAAAATTCCCATGAGACCATCCAAAAATAACAAAAACAAAAACTAGCTACAATGGCAAAAATGCCCCTACATGTTAGTTTTATAATTATTTGATATTGAGAGCATTCAAGTCTTTTTATTATTCATTTAAAAAGAAAAGGATCACAATTGCCTGGATAAAAGTTTTTTTGTTCTAAAATGTTATTTTGGTAATTCTACTATTCAAATAAAATGCAAAAAAACTTTTCTGCCTCAATGAGTTTTTAAAAGACATGTGTTGCTATAAAAATACCACAATACCTCATTGCTGGTCTTTAGCTGTGTATAAAAAAGAAAAAATACAAGAAAAACAATATAAATTCATTGTGTGCATCCACAATTTTTTCTTATGCCTGGCATGTTTTGTTAAAGCTTGCACAACTGGACTTTTTTTTATGTTTTTGTAGTGGGGCATGTCTTCTGCCTCAATTTGTTTTTTTTTAATAGATTCTAATGACATTTTATTTGTATTAC
>CAXHTJ010001120.1:0-49927 GCA_964019445.1 Populus tremula
CATCGTCAGCGGTTGAAGTTGGTTCCGGTAATGATTTCGGGGTCTCGAGGGGGTCAGTTTTCGTCAATAATTTGCGATTGTGACGTAATCCTCAGGCGCTGAAGATTTCAGCGTCACGCTGGATCTGGGTACCGGGGATAATTTCTGGGTCTTGAGGGACTCACTTTTCATCAATGATTTGTGATTGTGACGTAGTCCAGAGGCGCTGAAGATTTCAGCGTCACGCTGGATCTGGGTACCGGGGATGATTTCTGGGTCTTGAGGGACTCACTTTTCGTCAATGATTTGTGATTGTGACGTAGTCCAGGGGCGCTGAAGATCTCAGCATCAACGGTGGAAGTTGGTTCCTGTTAGTTTTTCTAGGTCTATAGGGACTTAGTTTTCGTTAATGATTTATGATTCTGACTTCGTCCAGGGGCGCTGAAGATTTCATCGTCAGCGGTTGAAGTTGGTTCCGGTAATGATTTCGGGGTCTCGAGGGGGTCAGTTTTCGTCAATAATTTGTGATTGTGACGTAATCCTCGGCGCTGAATATTTCAGCGTCACTCTGGATCTGGTACGGGGGATGATTTCTGGGTCTCGAGGGACTCGCTTTTCGTCAATGATTTGTGATTGTGACGTAGTCCTTGGGCGCTGAAGATTTCAGCATCAGCGGTGGAAGTTGGTTCCTGTTATTTTTCTTGGTCTATAGGGACAGTTTTCGTTAATCATTTATGATTCTGACATCGTCCAGGGGCGCTGAACTTTTCAGTGTCAGCCGTATAAGTTGGTTCCGGTAATGTTTTCGGGGTCTCGAGGGACTCAGTTTTTGTTAATCATTTGTGATTGTGACGTAATCCTCGGGCGCTGAAGATTTCAGCGTCACGCTGGATCTGGGTACCGGGGATGATTTCTGGATCTTGAGGGACTCGCTTTTCGTCAATGATTTGTGATTGTGACGGAGCCCAGGGGCGCTGAAGATGTCAGCATCAACGGTGGAAGTTGGTTCCTGTTATTCTTTCTAGGTCTATAGGGACGCAGTTTTCGTTAAAGATTTATGATTCTGACTTCGTCCAGGGGCGCTGAAGATTTCATCGTCAGCGGTTGAAGTTGGTTTCGGTAATTATTTCGGGGTCTCGAGGGACTCAGTTTTCGTCAATAATTTATGATTGTGACGTAATCCTCGGGCGCTGAAGATTTCAGCGTCACGCTGGATCTGGGTACCGGGGATGATTTCTGGATCTTGAGGGACTCACTTTTCGTCAATGATTTGTGATTGTGACGTAGCCCAGGGGCGCTGAAGATTTCAACGTCAACGGTGGAAGTTGGTTCCTGTTTTTTTTTCTAGGTCTATAGGGACGCAGTTTTCGTTAAAGATTTATGATTCTGACTTCGTCCAGGGGCGCAAAAGATTTCAGCATCAGCCGTCGAAGTTGGTTCCGGTAATGATTTCGGTGTCTCGAGGGACTCAGTTTTCGTCAATAATTTGTGATTCTGACGTAATCCTCGGGCGCTGAAGAATTCAGCGTCACTCTAGATCTGGGTACGGGGGATGATTTCTGGGTCTCGAGGGACTCGCTTTTCGTCAATGATTTGTGATTGTGACGTAGTCCTTGGGCGCTGAAGATTTCAGCATCAGCGGTGGAAGTTTGTTCCTGTTATTTTTCTTGGTCTATAGGGACAGTTTTCGTTAATCATTTATGATTCTGACATCGTCCAGGGGCGCTGAACTTTTCAGTGTCAGCCGTCGAAGTTGGTTCCGGTAATGTTTTCGGGGTCTCGAGGGACTCAGTTTTTGTCAATAATTTGTGATTGTGACGTAATCCTCGGGCGCTCATGATTTCAGCGTCAGCGGTTAAAGTTGGTTACGGTGATGGTTTCTAGGTCTACAGGGACTCTGTTATCGTTAATGATTTATGATTTTGACATCGTCTAGGGGCTGAAAGATTTTAGCGTCACGCTGGATCTGGTTCCGGGTTTATCTGGGTCTGAGGGCTCCTTTTCGTCAATGATTTGTGATTGTGACGTAGTCCGGGGCGCTGAAGGATCTTCAGCATCAACAGTGGAAGTTGGTTCCTGTTGTTTTTTCTAGGTCTTAGAGGGACTCAGTTTTCGTTAATGATTTATGATTCTGACTTCGTCCAGGGGCGCTGAAGATTTCAACGTCAGCCGTGGAAGTTGGTTCCGGTAATGATTTCGGGTCTCGAGGGACTCAGTTTTCGTCAATAATTTGTGATTGTTGACGTAATCCTCGTCGGGGCGTGAAGATTTCAGCGTCACGGTGGATCTGGGTACCGGGGATAATTTCTGGGTCTTGAGGGACTCACTTTTCGTCAATGGATTTGTGATTGTGACGTAGTCCAGGGGCGCTGAAGATTTCAGCGTCAACGGTGGATTGGGTTCCTGATTTTTTTCTGGTCTAGGGACTCAGTTTTCGTTAAGATTTGTGATTCTGACATAGTCGGGGCGCTGAAGATTTCAGCGTCAGCCGGTGGAAGTTGGTTCCTGGTAATGATTTCTAGGTCTATAGGGACTCAGTTTTCGTCAATGAATTTATGATTGACGTAATCGTCCAGGGCGCTGAAGATTTCAGCGTCAGCGGTTGAAGTTCGTTCGCGGTATGATTTCTGGGTCTCGAGGGACTCAGTTTTCGTCAATGATTTGTGATTGTGACGTAATCCAGGCGCTGAAGATTTCAGCGTCACGCTGGATCTGGGTACCGGGGATGATTTCTGGGTCTTGAGGGACTCACTTTTCGTCAATGATTGTGATTGTGACGGAGCCCAGGGGTGCTGAAGATTTCAGCATCAACGGTGGAAGTTGGTTTCCGTATTTTTCTTGGTCTATAGGGACACAGTTTTCGTTAATTTATGATTCTGAAATCGTCCAGGGGCGCTGAATTTCAGTGTCAGCCGTCGAAGTTGGTTCCGGTAATGATTTCGGGGTCTCGAGGGACTCAGTTTTCGTCAATAATTGTGATTGTGACGTAATCCTCGGGCGCTGAAGATTTCAGCGTCACGCTGGATCTGGGTACCGGGGATGATTTCTGGATCTTGAGGGACTCACTTTTCGTCAATGATTTGTGATTGTGACGGAGTCCAGGGGCGCTGAAGATTTCAGCATCAACGGTGGAAGTTGGTTCCTGTTATTTTTCTAGGTCTATAGGGACGCAGTTTTCGTTAAAGATTTATGATTCTGACTTCGTCCAGGGGCGCTGAAGATTTATCGTCAGCGTCGAAGTTGGTTCGGTAAGATTTCGGGGTCTCGAGGGACTCAGTTTTCGTCAATAATTTGTGATTGTGACGTAATCCTCGGGCGCTGAAGATTTCAGCGTCACGCTGGATCTGGGTACCGGGGATGATTTCTGGGTCTTAAGGGACTCGCTTTTCGTCAATGATTTGTGATTGTGACGTAGCCAGGGGCGCTGAAGATTTCAGCATCAACGGTGGAAGTTGGTTCCTGTTATTTTTCTAGGTCTATAGGGACGCAGTTTTCGTTAATGATTTATGATTCTGACTTCGTCCAGGGGCGTTGAAGATTTCAGCGTGCCGTGAAGTTGTTCCGGTAATGATTTCGGGGTCTCGAGGGACTCAGTTTTCGTCAATAATTTGTGATTGTGACGTAATCCTCGGGCGCTGAAGATTTCAGCGTCACGCTGGATTCTGGGTACCGGGGATCATTTCTGGGTCTTGAGGGACTCACTTTTCGTCAATGATTTGTGATTGTGACGTAGTCCAGGGGCGCTGAAGATTCAGCATCAAACGGTGGAAGTTGGTTCCTGTTATTTTTTCTAGGTCTATAGGGACTCAGTTTTCGTTAATGATTTATGATTCTGACTTCGTCCAGGGGCGCTGAAGATTTCAGCGTCTGCCGTGGAAGTTGGTTCCGGTAATGATTTCGGGGTCTCGAGGGACTCAGTTTTTCGTCAAATTTGTTGATTGTGACGTAATCCTCGGGCGCTGAAGATTTCAGCGTCACGCTGGATCTGGTACCGGGATGATTTCTGGATCTTGAGGGACTCCTTTTTCGTCAATGATTTGTGATTGTGACGGAGCCCAGGGGCGCTGAAGATTTCAGCATCAACGGTGGAGTTGGTTCCTGTTATTTTTCTAGGTCTATAGGGAACGCAGTTTTCGTTAAAGATTTATGATTCTGACTTCGTCCAGGGGCGCTGAAGATTTCATCGTCAGCGGTTGAAGTTGGTTTCGGTAAAGATTTCGGGGTCTCGAGGGACTCAGTGTTCGTCAATAATTTGTGATTGTGACGTAATCCTCGGGCGCTGAAGATTTCAGCGTCACGCTGGATCTGGGTACCGGGGATGATTTCTGGATCTTAAGGGACTCGCTTTTCGTCAATGATTTGTGATTGTGACGGAGCCCAGGGGCGCTGAAGATTTCAGCATCAACGGTGGAAGTTGGTTCCTGTTATTTTTTCTAGGTCTATAGGGACTCAGTTTTTCGTTAATGATTTATGATTCTGACTTCGTCCAGGGGCGTGAAGATTTCAGCGTCTGCCGTTGAAGTTGGTTCCGGTAATGATTTCGGGGTCTCGAGGGACTCAGTTTTCGTCAATAATTTGTGATTGTGACGTAATCCTCGGGCGCTTAAGATTTCAGCGTCACGCTGGATCTGGGTACCGGGGATCATTTATGGGTCTTGAGGGACTCACTTTTCGTCAATGATTTGTGATTGTGACGTAGTCCAGGGGCGCTGAAGATCTCAGCATCAACGGTGGAAGTTGGTTCCTGTTATTTTTTCTAGGTCTATAGGGACGCAGTTTTCGTTAAAGATTTATGATTCTGACTTCGTCCAGGGGCGCTAAAGATTTCAGCATCAGTCGTCGAAGTTGGTTCCGGTAATGATTTCAGTGTTTCGAGGGACTCAGTTTTCGTCAATAATTTGTGATTCTGACGTCATCCTCGGGCACTGAAGAATTCAGCGTCACTCTGGATCTGGGTACGGGGGATGATTTCTGGGTCTCGAGGGACTCCCTTTTCGTCTATGATTTGTGATTGTGACGTAGTCCTTGGGCGCTGAAGATTTCAGCATCAGCGGTGGAAGTTGGTTCCTGTTATTTTTCTTGGTCTACAGGGACAGTTTTCGTTAATGATTTATGATTCTGACATCGTCCAGGGGCGCTGAACTTTTCAGTGTCAGCCGTCGAAGTTGGTTCCGGTAATGTTTTCCGGGTCTCGAGGGACTCAGTTTTTGTCAATAATTTGTGATTGTGACGTAATCCTCGGGCGCTCATGATTTCAGCGTCAGCGGTTAAAGTTGGTTACGGTGATGGTTTCTAGGTCTACAGGGACTCTGTTTTCGTTAATGATTTATGATTTGACATCGTCTAGGGGCGCTAAGATTTCAGCGTCACGCTGGATCTGGGTACCGGGATGATTTCTGGGTCTTGAGGGACTCACTTTTCGTCAATGATTTGTGATTGTGACGGAGCCAGGGGCGCTGAAGATTTCAGCATCAAACGGTGGAAGTTGGTTCCTGTTATTTTTTCTAGGTCTATAGGGACTCAGTTTTCGTTAATGATTTATGATTCTGACTTCGTCCAGGGGCGCTGAAGATTTCAGCGTCAGCCGTGGAAGTTGGTTCCGGTAATGATTTCGGGGTCTCGAGGGACTCAGTTTTCGTCAATAATTTGTGATTGTGACGTAATCCTCGGGCGCTGAAGATTTCAGCGTCACGCTGGATCTGGGTACCGGGGATGATTTCTGGGTCTTGAGGGACTCGCTTTTCGTCAATGATTTGTGATTGTGACGGAGCCCAGGGGCGCTGAAGATTTCAGCATCAACGGTGGAAGTTGGTTCCTGTTATTTTTTCTAGGTCTATAGGGACTCAGTTTTCGTTAATGATTTATGATTCTGACTTCGTCCAGGGGCTGAAGATTTCAGCGTCTGCCGTTGAAGTTGGTTCCGGTAATGATTTCGGGGTCTCGAGGGACTCAGTTTTCGTCAATAATTTGTGATTGTGACGTAATCCTCGGGCGCTTAAGATTTCAGCGTCACGCTGGATCTGGGTACCGGGGATGATTTCTGGGTCTTGAGGGACTCACTTTTCGTCAATGATTTGTGATTGTGACGTAGTCCAGGGGCGCTGAAGATCTCAGCATCAACGGTGGAAGTTGGTTCCTCTAATTTTTTCTAGGTCTATAGGGACGCGGTTTTCGTTAAAGATTTATGATTCTGACTTCGTCCAGGGGCGCTAAAGATTTCAGCATCAGCCGTCGAAGTTGGTTCCGGTAATGATTTCGGGGTCTCGAGGGACTCAGTTTTCGTCAATAATTTGTGATTGTGACGTAATCCTCGGGCGCTGAAGATTTCAGCGTCACGCTGGATCTAGGTACCGGGGATGATTTCTGGATCTTGAGGGACTCGCTTTTCGTCAATGATTTGTGAT
This sequence comes from Populus tremula, assembly GCA_964019445.1. Lineage (NCBI taxonomy): Eukaryota > Viridiplantae > Streptophyta > Magnoliopsida > Malpighiales > Salicaceae > Populus > Populus tremula. Next base: position 6,384 of record CAXHTJ010001120.1, read on the forward strand.
TGTGACGTAGTCCAGGGGCGCTGAAGATTTCAGCATCAACGGTGGAAGTTGGTTCCTGTTATTTTTTCTAGGTCTATAGGGACGCAGTTTTCGTTAAAGATTTATGATTCTGACTTCGTCCAGGGGCGCTGAAGATTTCAGCGTCAGCCGTGGAAGTTGGTTCCGGTAATGATTTCGGGGTCTCGAGGGACTCAGTTTTTCGTCAATAATTTGTGATTGTGACGTAATCCTCGGGCGCTGAAGATTTCAGCGTCACGCTGGATCTGGGTACCGGGGATGATTTCTGGATCTTGAAGGGACTCGCTTTTCGTCAATGATTTGTGATTGTGACGGAGCCCAGGGGCGCTGAAGATTTCAGCATCAACGGTGGAAGTTGGTTCCTGTTATTTTTTCTAGGTCTATAGGGACTCAGTTTTCGTTAATGATTTATGATTCTGACTTCGTCCAGGGGCGTTGAAGATTTCAGCGTCTGCCGTAGAAGTTGGTTCCGGTAATGATTTCGGGGTCTCGAGGGACTCAGTTTTCGTCAATAATTTGTGATTGTGACGTAATCCTCGGGCGCTTAAGATTTCAGCGTCACGCTGGATCTGGGTACCGGGGATCATTTATGGGTCTTGAGGGACTCACTTTTCGTCAATGATTTGTGATTGTGACGTAGTCCAGGGGCGCTGAAGATCTCAGCATCAACGGTGGAAGTTGGTTCCTGTTATTTTTTCTAGGTCTATAGGGACTCAGTTTTCGTTAATGATTTATGATTCTGACTTCGTCCAGGGGCGCTGAAGATTTCAGCGTCTGCCGTGGAAGTTGGTTCCGGTAATGATTTCGGGGTCTCGAGGGACTCAGTTTTCGTCAATAATTTGTGATTGTGACGTAATCCTCGGGCGCTGAAGATTTCAGCGTCACGCTGGATCTGGTACCGGGATGATTTCTGGGTCTTGAGGGACTCACTTTTCGTCAATGATTTGTGATTGTGACGGAGTCAGGGGCGCTGAAGATTTCAGCATCAACGGTGGAAGTTGGTTCCTGTTATTTTTCTAGGTCTATAGGGACGCAGTTTTCGTTAATGATTTATGATTCTGACTTCGTCCAGGGGCGCTGAAGATTTCACGTCAGCCGTGGAAGTTGGTTCCGGTAATGATTTCGGGGTCTCGAGGGACTCAGTTTTCGTCAATAATTTGTGATTGTGACGTAATCCTCGGGCGCTGAAGATTTCAGCGTCACGCTGGATCTGGTACCGGGGATGATTTCTGGATCTTGAGGGACTCACTTTTCGTCAATGATTTGTGATTGTGACGTAGTCCAGGGGCGCTGAAGATTTCAGCATCAACGGTGGAAGTTGGTTCCTGTTATTTTTTCTAGGTCTATAGGGACTCGTTTTCGTTAATGATTTATGATTCTGACATCGTCCAGGGGCGCTGAAGATTTCAGCGTCAGCCGTGAAGTTGGTTCCGGTAATGATTTCGGGGTCTCCAGGGACTCAATTTTCGTCAATAATTTGTGATTGTGACGTAATCCTCGGGCGCTGAAGATTTCAGCATCACGCTGGATCTGGGTACCGGGATGATTTCTGGGTCTTGAGGGACTCACTTTTCGTCAATGATTTGTGATTGTGACGTAGTCCAGGGGCGCTGAAGATTTCAGCATCAACGGTGGAAGTTGGTTCCTGTTATTTTTTCTAGGTCTATAGGGACGCAGTTTTCGTTAATGATTTATGATTCTGACTTCGTCCAGGGGCGCTGAAGATTTCAGCGTCAGCCGTGGAAGTTGTTCCGGTAATGATTTCGGGGTCTCGAGGGACTCAGTTTTCGTCAATAATTTGTGATTGTGACGTAATCCTCGGGCGCTGAAGATTTCAGCGTCACGCTGGATCTGGGTACCGGGGATGATTTCTGGGTCTTGAAGGGACTCACTTTTCGTCAATGATTTGTGATTGTGACGTAGTCCAGGGGCGCTGAAGATTTCAGCATCAACGGTGGAAGTTGGTTCCTGTTATTTTTTCTAGGTCTATAGGGACTAGTTTTCGTTAATGATTTATGATTCTGACTTCGTCCAGGGGCGCTGAAGATTTCAGCGTCAGCGGTTGAAGTTGGTTCCGGTAATGATTTCGGGGTCTCGAGGGACTCAGTTTTCGTCAATAATTTGTGATTGTGACGTAATCCTCGGGCGCTGAAGATTTCAGCGTCACGCTGGATCTGGGTACCGGGGATGATTTCTGGGTCTTGAGGGACTCACTTTTCGTCAATGATTTGTGATTGTGACGTAGTCCAGGGGCGCTGAAGATTTCAGCATCAACGGTGGAAGTTGGTTCCTGTATTTTTTCTAGGTCTATAGGGACTCAGTTTTCGTTAAAGATTTATGATTCTGACTTCGTCCAGGGGCGCTGAAGATTTCAGCGTCAGCCAAGTTGGTTCCGGTAATGATTTCGGGGTCTCGAGGGACTCAGTTTTCGTCAATAATTTGGATTGTGACGTAATCCTCGGCGCTGAAGATTTCAGCGTCACGCTGGATCTGGTACCGGGATGATTTCTGGGTCTTGAGGGACTCACTTTTCGTCAATGATTTGTGATTGTGACGTAGTCCAGGGCGCTGAAGATTTCAGCATCAACGGTGGAAGTTGGTTCCTGTTATTTTTTCTAGGTCTATAGGGACGCAGTTTTCGTTAAAGATTTATGATTCTGACTTCGTCCAGGGGCGCTGAAGATTTCAGCGTCAGCCGTGGAAGTTGGTTCCGGTAATGATTTCGGGGTCTCGAGGGACTCAGTTTTCGTCAATAATTTGTGATTGTGACGTAATCCTCGGGCGCTGAAGATTTCAGCGTCACGCTGGATCTGGGTACCGGGGATGATTTCTGGATCTTGAGGGACTCACTTTTCGTCAATGATTTGTGATTGTGACGTAGTCCAGGGGCGCTGAAGATTTCAGCATCAACGGTGGAAGTTGGTTCCTGTTATTTTTCTAGGTCTATAGGGACTCAGTTTTCGTTAATGATTTATGATTCTGACTTCGTCAGGGGCGTTGAAGATTTCAGCGTCAGCCGTGAAGTTGGTTCCGGTAATGATTTCGGGGTCTCGAGGGACTCAGTTTTCGTCAATAATTTGTGATTGTGACGTAATCCTCGGGCGCTGAAGATTTCAGCGTCACGCTGGATCTGGGTACCGGGATGATTTCTGGGTCTTGAGGGACTCACTTTTCGTCAATGATTTGTGATTGTGACGTAGTCCAGGGGCGCTGAAGATTCAGCATCAACGGTGGAAGTTGGTTCCTGTTATTTTTTCTAGGTCTATAGGGACTCAGTTTTCGTTAATGATTTATGATTCTGACTTCGTCCAGGGGCGCTGAAGATTTCAGCGTCAGCCGTGGAAGTTGGTTCCGGTAATGATTTCGGGTCTCGAGGGACTCAGTTTTCGTCAATAATTTGTGATTGTGACGTAATCCTCGGGCGCTGAAGATTTCAGCGTCACGCTGGATCTAGGTACCGGGGATGATTTCTGGATCTTGAGGGACTCGCTTTGCGTCAATGATTTGTGATTGTGACGGAGCCCAGGGGCGCTGAAGATTTCAGCATCAACGGTGGAAGTTGGTTCCTGTTATTTTTCTAGGTCTATAGGAACGCAGTTTTCGTTAAATGATTTATGATTCTGACTTCGTCCAGGGGCGCTGAAGATTTACGTCAGCGTGAAGTTTGTTTCGGTAAAGATTTCGGGTCTCAGGGACTCAGTGTTCGTCAATAATTTGTGATTGTGACGTCATCCTCGGGCGCTGAAGATTTCAGCGTCACGCTGGATCTGGGTACCGGGGATGATTTCTGGATCTTAGGGACTCGCTTTTCGTCAATGATTTGTGATTGTGACGGAGCCAGGGGCGCTGAATATTTCAGCATCAACGGTGGAAGTTGGTTCCTGTTATTTTTAGGTCTATAGGGACTCGGTTTTCGTTAATGATTTTGATTCTGACTTCGTCCAGGGGCGTTGAAGATTTCAGCGTCTGCCGTTGAAGTTGGTTCCGGTAATGATTTCGGGTCTCGAGGGACTCAGTTTTCGTCAATAATTTGTGATTGTGACGTAATCCTCGGGCGCTTAAGATTTCAGCGTCACGCTGGATCTGGGTACCGGGGATCATTTATGGGTCTTGAGGGACTCACTTTTCGTCAATGATTTGTGATTGTGACGTAGTCCAGGGGCGCTGAAGATCTCAGCATCAACGGTGGAAGTTGGTTCCTGTTATTTTTTCTAGGTCTATAGGGACTCAGTTTTCGTTAATGATTTATGATTCTGACTTCGTCCAGGGGCGCTGAAGATTTCAGCGTCTGCCGTGGAAGTTGGTTCCGGTAATGATTTCGGGGTCTCGAGGGACTCAGTTTTCGTCAATAATTTGTGATTGTGACGTAATCCTCGGGCGCTGAAGATTTCAGCGTCACGCTGGATCTAGGTACCGGGGATGATTTCTGGATCTTGAGGGACTCGCTTTTCGTCAATGATTTGTGATTGTGACGGAGCCCAGGGGCGCTGAAGATTTCAGCATCAACGGTGGAAGTTGGTTCCTGTTATTCTTTCTAGGTCTATAGGAACGCAGTTTTCGTTAAAGATTTATGATTCTGACTTCGTCCAGGGGCGCTGAAGATTTCATCGTCAGCGGTTGAAGTTTGTTTCGGTAAAGATTTCGGGGTCTCGAGGGACTCAGTGTTCGTCAATAATTTGTGATTGTGACGTAATCCTCGGGCGCTGAAGATTTCAGCGTCACGCTGGATCTGGGTACCGGGGATGATTTCTGGATCTTAAGGGACTCGCTTTTCGTCAATGATTTGTGATTGTGACGGAGCCCAGGGGCGCTGAAGATTTCAGCATCAACGGTGGAAGTTGGTTCCTGTTATTTTTTCTAGGTCTATAGGGACTCAGTTTTCGTTAATGATTTATGATTCTGACTTCGTCCAGGGGCGTTGAAGATTTCAGCGTCTGCCGTTGAAGTTGGTTCCGGTAATGATTTCGGGGTCTCGAGGGACTCAGTTTTCGTCAATAATTTGTGATTGTGACGTAATCCTCGGGCGCTTAAGATTTCAGCGTCACGCTGGATCTGGGTACCGGGGATGATTTCTGGATCTTGAGGGACTCGCTTTTCGTCAATGATTTGTGATTGTGACGTAGCCCAGGGGCGCTGAAGATTTCAGCATCAACGGTGGAAGTTGGTTCCTGTTATTTTTCTAGGTCTATAGGGACTCAGTTTTCGTTAATGATTTATGATTCTGACTTCGTCCAGGGGCGCTGAAGATTTCAGCGTCTGCCGTGGAAGTTGGTTCCGGTAATGATTTCGGGGTCTCGAGGGACTCAGTTTTCGTCAATAATTTGTGATTGTGACGTAATCCTCGGGCGCTGAAGATTTCAGCGTCACGCTGGATCTGGGTACCGGGGATGATTTCTGGATCTTGAGGGACTCACTTTTCGTCAATGATTTGTGATTGTGACGGAGCCCAGGGGCGCTGAAGATTTCAGCATCAACGGTGGAAGTTGGTTCCTGTTATTTTTTCTAGGTCTATAGGGACTCAGTTTTCGTTAATGATTTATGATTCTGACTTCGTCCAGGGGCGTTGAAGATTTCAGCGTCTGCCGTTGAAGTTGGTTCCGGTAATGATTTCGGGGTCTCGAGGGACTCAGTTTTCGTCAATAATTTGTGATTGTGACGTAATCCTCGGGCGCTTAAGATTTCAGCGTCACGCTGGATCTGGGTACCGGGGATCATTTATGGGTCTTGAGGGACTCACTTTTCGTCAATGATTTGTGATTGTGACGGAGCCCAGGGGCGCTGAAGATTTCAGCATCAACGGTGGAAGTTGGTTCCTGTTATTTTTTCTAGGTCTATAGGGACTCAGTTTTCGTTAATGATTTATGATTCTGACTTCGTCCAGGGGCGTTGAAGATTTCAGCGTCTGCCGTTGAAGTTGGTTCCGGTAATGATTTCGGGGTCTCGAGGGACTCAGTTTTCGTCAATAATTTGTGATTGTGACGTAATCCTCGGGCGCTTAAGATTTCAGCGTCACGCTGGATCTGTGTACCGGGGATCATTTATGGGTCTTGAGGGACTCCTTTTCGTCAATGATTTGTGATTGTGACGTAGTCCAGGGGCGCTGAAGATCTCAGCATCAACGGTGGAAGTTGGTTCCTGTTATTTTTTCTAGGTCTATAGGGACGCAGTTTTCGTTAAAGATTTATGATTCTGACTTTGTCCAGGGGCGCTAAAGATTTCAGCATCAGCCGTCGAAGTTGGTTCCGGTAATGATTTCAGTGTTTCGAGGGACTCAGTTTTCGTCAATAATTTGTGATTCTGACGTCATCCTCGGGCGCTGAAGAATTCAGCGTCACTCTGGATCTGGGTACGGGGGATGATTTCTGGGTCTCGAGGGACTCACTTTTCGTCTATGATTTGTGATTGTGACGTAGTCCTTGGGCGCTGAAGATTTCAGCATCAGCGGTGGAAGTTGGTTCCTGTTATTTTTCTTGGTCTACAGGGACAGTTTTCGTTAATGATTTATGATTCTGACATCGTCCAGGGGCGCTGAACTTTTAAGTGTCAGCCGTCGAAGTTGGTTCCGGTAATGTTTTCGGGGTCTCGAGGGACTCAGTTTTTGTCAATAATTTGTGATTGTGACGTAATCCTCGGGCGCTCATGATTTCAGCGTCAGCGGTTAAAGTTGGTTACGGTGATGGTTTCTAGGTCTACAGGGACTCTGTTTTCGTTAATGATTTATGATTTTGACATCGTCTAGGGGCGCTAAAGATTTTAGCGTCACGCTGGATCTGGGTTCCGGGGATGATATCTAGGTCTTGAGGGACTCACTTTTCGTCAATGATTTCTGATTGTGACGTAGTCCAGGGGCGCTGAAGATTTCAGCATCAACGGTGGAAGTTGGTTCCTGTTATTTTTTCTAGGTCTAGAGGGACTCAGTTTTCGTTAATGATTTATGATTCTGACTTCGTCCAGGGGCGCTGAAGATTTCATCGTCAGCGGTTGAAGTTGGTTCCGGTAATGATTTCGGGGTCTCGAGGGGGTCAGTTTTCGTCAATAATTTGTGATTGTGACGTAATCCTCAGGCCCTGAAGATTTCAGCGTCACGCTGGATCTGGGTACCGGGGATGATTTCTGGATCTTGAGGGACTCGCTTTTCGTCAATGATTTGTGATTGTGACGGAGCCCAGGGGCGCTGAAGATCTCAGCATCAACGATGGAAGTTGGTTCCTGTTATTTTTTCTAGGTCTATAGGGACGCAGTTTTCGTTAAAGATTTATGATTCTGACTTCGTCCAGGGGCGCTAAAGATTTCAGCATCAGCCGTCGAAGTTGGTTCCGGTAATGATTTCAGTGTTTCGAGGGACTCAGTTTTCGTCAATAATTTGTGATTCTGACGTCATCCTCGGGCGCTGAAGAATTCAGCGTCACTCTGGATCTGGGTACGGGGGATGATTTCTGGGTCTCGAGGGACTCACTTTTCGTCTATGATTTATGATTGTGACGTAGTCCTTGGGCGCTGAACATTTCAGCATCAGCGGTGGAAGTTGGTTCTTGTTATTTTTCTTGGTCTATAGGGACAGTTTTCGTTAATGATTTATGATTCTGACATCGTCCAGGGGCGCTGAACTTTTCAGTGTCAGCCGTCGAAGTTGGTTCCGGTAATGTTTTCGGGGTCTCGAGGGACTCAGTTTTTGTCAATAATTTGTGATTGTGACGTAATCCTCGGGCGCTCATGATTTCAGCGTCAGCGGTTCAAGTTGGTTACGGTGATGGTTTCTAGGTCTACAGGGACTCTGTTTTCGTTAATGATTTATGATTTTGACATCGTCTAGGGGCGCTAAAGATTTTAGCGTCACGCTGGATCTGGGTTCCGGGGATGATATCTGGGTCTTGAGGGACTCACTTTTCGTCAATGATTTGTGATTGTGACGTAGTCCAGGGGCGCTGAAGATCTCAGCATCAACGGTGGAAGTTGGTTCCTGTTAGTTTTTCTAGGTCTAGAGGGACTCAGTTTTCGTTAATGATTTATGATTCTGACTTCGTCCAGGGGCGCTGAAGATTTCATCGTCTGCCGTGGAAGTTGGTTTCGGTAATGATTTCGGGGTCTCGAGGGACTCAGTTTTCGTCAATAATTTGTGATCGTGACGTAATCCTCGGGCGTTGAAGATTTCAGCGTCACGCTGGATTTGGGTACCGAGGATAATTTCTGGGTCTTAAGGGACTCACTTTTCGTCAATGATTTGTGATTGTGACGTAGTCCATAGGCGCTGAAGATTTCAGCATCAACAGTGGAAGTTGGTTGCTGTTATTTTTTTAGGTCTATAGGGACGCAGTTTTCGTTAAAGATTTATGATTCTGACATCGTCGAGGGGCGCTAAATATTTCAGCGTCAGGTGTCGAAGTTGGTTCTGGTAATGATTTCGGTGTCTCGAGGGACTCAGTTTTCGTCAATAATTTGTGATTGTGACGTAATCCTCGGGCGCCGAAGATTTCAGCGTCACGCTGGATCTGGGTACCGAGGATGATTTCTGGATCTTGAGGGACTCGCTTTTCGTCTATGAATGTTGATTGTGATGTAGACCAGGGGCGCTGAAGATTTCAGCATCAACGGTGGAAGTTGGTTCCTGTTATTTTTTCTAGGTCTATAGGGACTCAGTTTTTGTTAATGATTTAAGATTCTGACTTCGTCCAGGGGCGCTGAAGATTTCATCGTCAGCGGTTGAAGTTGGTTTCGGTAATGATTTCGGGGTCTCGAGGGACTCAGTTTTCGTCAATAATTTGTGATTGTGACGTAATCCTCGGGCGCTGAAGATTTCAGCGTCACGCTGGATCTGGGTACCGGTGATGATTTCTGGGTCTTGAAGGACTCACTTTTCGTCAATGATTTGTGATTGTGACGTAGCCTAGGGGCGCTGAAGATTTCATCGTCAACGGTGGAAGTTGGTTCCTGTTTTTTTTTAGGTCTATAGGGACGCAGTTTTCGTTAAAGATTTATGATTCTGACATCGTCGAGGGGCGCTAAATATTTCAGCGTCAGGTGTCGAAGTTGGTTCTGGTAATGATTAGGGACTCAGTTTTCGTCAATAATTTGTGATTGTGACGTAATCCTCGGGCGCCGAAGATTTCAGCGTCACGCTGGATCTGGGTACCGAGGATGATTTCTGGATCTTGAGGGACTCGCTTTTCGTCTATGATTTGTGATTGTGATGTAGACCAGGGGCGCTGAAGATTTCAGCATCAACGGTGGAAGTTGGTTCCTGTTATTTTTTCTAGGTCTATAGGGACTCAGTTTTTGTTAATGATTTAAGATTCTGACTTCGTCCAGGGGCGCTGAAGATTTCATCGTCAGCGGTTGAAGTTGGTTTCGGTAATGATTTCGGGGTCTCGAGGGACTCAGTTTTCGTCAATAATTTGTGATTGTGACGTAATCCTCGGGCGCTGAAGATTTCTGCGTCCGCTGGATCTGGGTACCGGTGATGATTTCTGGGTCTTGAAGGACTCACTTTTCGTCAATGATTTGTGATTGTGACGTAGCCTAGGGGCGCTGAAGATTTCATCGTCAACGGTGGAAGTTGGTTCCTGTTTTTTTTTAGGTCTATAGGGACGCAGTTTTCGTTAAAGATTTATGATTCTGACATCGTCGAGGGGCGCTAAATATTTCAGCGTCAGGTGTCGAAGTTGGTTCTGGTAATGATTTCGGTGTCTCGAGGGACTCAGTTTTCGTCAATAATTTGTGATTGTGACGTAATCCTCGGGCGCCGAAGATTTCAGCGTCACGCTGGATCTGGGTACCGAGGATGATTTCTGGATCTTGAGGGACTCGCTTTTCGTCTATGATTTGTGATTGTGACGTAGTCCAGGGGCGCTGAAGATTTCAGCATCAACGGTGGAAGTTGGTTCCTGTTATTTTTTCTAGGTCTATAGGGACTCAGTTTTTGTTAATGATTTAAGATTCTGACTTCGTCCAGGGGCGCTGAAGATTTCATCGTCAGCGGTTGAAGTTGGTTTCGGTAATGATTTCGGGGTCTCGAGGGACTCAGTTTTCGTCAATAATTTGTTATTGTGACGTAATCCTCGGGCGCTGAAGATTTCAGCGTCACGCTGGATCTGGGTACCGGTGATGATTTCTGGGTCTTGAAGGACTCACTTTTCGTCAATGATTTGTGATTGTGACGTAGCCTAGGGGCGCTGAAGATTTCAACGTCAACGGTGGAAGTTGGGTCCTGTTTTTTTTTAGGTCTATAGGGACGTAATTTTCGTTAAAGATTTATGATTCTGACATCGTCGAGGGGCGCTAAATATTTCAGCGTCAGGTGTCGAAGTTGGTTCTGGTAATGATTTTGGGGTCTCGAGGGACTCAGTTTTCGTCAATAATTTGTGATTGTGATGTAATCCTCAGGCGCTGAAGATTTCAGCGTCACGCTGGATCTGGGTACCGAGGATAATTTCTGGGTCTTGAGGGACTCGCTTTTCGTCTATGATTTGTGATTGTGATGTAGTCCTTGGGCGCTGAAGATTTCAGCATCAGCGGTGGAAGTTGGTTCCTGTTATTTTTCTTGGTCTATAGGGACAGTTTTCGTTAATGGTTTATGATTCTGACTTCGTCTAGGGGCGCTGAAGATTTTAGCGTTAGCCATCGAAGTTGGTTCCGGTAATGTTTTCGGGGTCTCGAGGGACTCAGTGTTCGTCAATAATTTGTGATTGTGACGTAATCCTCGGGCCCTGATGATTTCAGCGTCAGCGGTTAAAGTTGGTTACGGTGATGGTTTCTAGGTTTACAGGGACTCTGTTTTCGTTAATGATTTATGATTTTGACATCGTCTAGGGGCGCTAAAGATTTTAGCGTCACTCTGGATCTGGGTTCCGGGGATGATTTCTGGGTCTCGAGGGACTCACTTTTCGTCAATGATTTGTGATTGTGACGTAGTCCACGGGCGCTGAAGATTTCAGCATCAACGGTGGAAGTTGGTTCCTGTTATTTTTTTAGGTCCATAGGGACGCAGTTTTCGTTAAAGATTTATGATTCTGAGATCGTCCAGGGGCGCTAAAGATTTCAGCGTCAGCCGTCGAAGTTGGTTCCGGTAATGATTTCGGTGTCTCGACGGACTCAATGTTCGTCAATAATTTGTTATTCTGATGTAATCCTCGGGCGCTGAAGAATTCAGCGTCACTCTGGATCTAGGTACGGGGGATGATTTCTGGGTCTCGAGGGACTCACTTTTGTTTTGTGATTTGTGATTGTGACGTAGTCCACAGGCGCTGAAGATTTCAACATCAACGGTGGAAGTTGGTTCCTGTTATTTTTTCGTTAATGATTTATGATTCTAACTTCGTCCAGGGGCGCTGAAGATTTCAGCATTAGCATCGAAGTTGGTTCCGGTAATGATTTCGGGGTCTCGAGGGACTCAGTTTTCGTCAATAATTTGTGATTCTGACGTAATCCTCGGGCGCTGAAGAATTCAGCGTCACTCTGGATCTGGGTACGGGGGATGATTTCTGGGTCTCGAGGGACTCACTTTTCGTCTATGATTTGTGATTGTGACGTAGTCCTTGGGCGCTGAAGATTTCAGCATCAGCGGTGGAAGTTGGTTCCTGTTATTTTTCTTGGTCTATAGGGACAGTTTTCGTTAATGGTTTATGATTCTGACTTCGTCTAGGGGCGCTGAAGATTTTAGCGTTAGCCATCGAAGTTGGTTCCGGTAATGTTTTCGGGGTCTCGAGGGACTCAGTGTTCGTCAATAATTTGTGATTGTGACGTAATCCTCGGGCCCTGATGATTTCAGCGTCAGCGGTTAAAGTTGGTTACGGTGATGGTTTCTAGTTTTGCAGGGACTCTGTTTTCGTTAATGATTTATGATTTTGACATCGTCTAGGGGCGCTAAAGATTTTAGCGTCACTCTGGATCTGGGTTCCGGGGATGATTTCTGGGTCTCGAGGGACTCACTTTTCGTCAATGATTTGTGATTGTGACGTAGTCCACGGGCGCTGAAGATTTCAGCATCAACGGTGGAAGTTGGTTCCTGTTATTTTTTTTAGGTCCATAGGGACGCAGTTTTCGTTAAAGATTTATGATTCTGAGATCGTCCAGGGGCGCTAAAGATTTCAGCGTCAGCCATCGAAGTTGGTTCCGGTAATGATTTCGGTGTCTCGACGGACTCAATGTTCGTCAATAATTTGTTATTCTGACGTAATCCTCGGGAGCTGAAGAATTCAGCGTCACTCTGGATCTAGGTACGGGGGATGATTTCTAGGTCTCGAGGGACTCACTTTTGTTCTATGATTTGTGATTGTGACGTAGTCCACAGGCGCTGAAGATTTCAACATCAACGGTGGAAGTTGGTTCCTGTTATTTTTTCATTAATGATTTATGATTCTAACTTCGTCCAGGGGCGCTGAAGATTTCAGCGTTAGCCATCGAAGTTGGTTCCGGTAATGATTTTGGGGTCTCGAGGGACTCAGTTTTCGTCAATAATTTGTGATTGTGACGTAATCCTCGGGCGCTGACGATTTCAGCGACAGCGGTTGAAGTTGGTTACGGTGATGGTTTCTAGGTCTACAGGGACTTAGTTTTCGTTAATGATTTATGATTCTGACATCGTTTAGGGGCGCTGAAGATTTCAACGTCACGCTGGATCTGGGTTCCGGGGATGATTTCTGGGTCTTGAGGGACTCCCTTTCGTCAATGATTTGTGATTGTGACGTAGTCCATGGGCGCTAAAGATTTCAGCATCAGCGGTGGAAGTTGGTTCCTGTTATTTTTTCTAGGTCTATAGGGACTCAGTTTTTGTTAATGATTTATGATTCTGCCATCGTCTAGGGGCGCTGAAGATTTCAGCGTTAGGCGTGGAAGTTTTGTCCGGTAATGATTTCCGGGTGTCGAGGGACTCAGTTTTCGTCAATAATTTGTAATTGTGACGTAATCCTCGGGCGCTGAAGATTTCAGCGTCACGCTGGATCTGTGTACCGGGGATGATTTCGGGGTCTTGAGGGACTCACTTTTCGTCAATGATTTGTGATTGTGACGCAGTCCATGGGCGCTGAAGATTTTAGCATCAACGGTGGAAGTTGGTTCCTGTTATTTTTTCTAGGTCTATAGGCACTTAGTTTTCATTAATGATTTATGATTCTGACATCGTCCAGGGGCGTTGAAGATTTCTGCGTCACCCATGGAAGTTGGTTCCGGTAATGATTTCGGGGTCTCGAGGGACTCAGTTTTGTCAATAATTTGTGATTGTGACGTAATCCTCGGGCGCTGAAGATGTCAGCGTCACGCTGGATCTGGGTACCGGGGATGATTTCTGGGTCTTGAGGGACTCACTTTTCGTCAATGATTTGTGATTGTGACGGAGCCCAGGGGCGCTGAAGATTTCAGCATCAACGGTGGAAGTTGGTTCTTGTTATTTTTTGTAGGTCTATAGGGACGCAGTTTTCGTTAAAGATTTAGGATTCTGACATCGTCCAGGGGCGCTAAAGATTTCAGCATCAGCCGTCGAAGTTGGTTCCGGTATGATTTCGGTGTCTCGAGGGACTCAGTTTTCGTCAATAATTTGAAATTCTGACGTAATCCTCGGGCGCTGAAGATTTCTGTGTCACGCTGGATCTGGGTACCGGGGATGATTTCTAGGTCTTGAGGGACTCACTTTTCGTCAATGATTTGTGATTGTGACGCAGTCCATGGGCGCTGAAGATTCAGCATCATCGTGGAAGTTGGTTCCTGTATTTTTTCTAGTCAACAGTTTTTGTTAATCTTTATGATTTGACATCGTCTAGGGGCGCTGAAGTTTTCAGCGTCACCGTTGAAGTTTGTTCTGGTAATTTTTGGGGTCTCGAGGGACGCAATTTTTCGTCAATAATTTAATTGTGAGGTAATCCTCGGCGCTGAAGATTTCAGCGTCAGCGGTTGAAGTTGGTTCGAGTGATTTTTTCTAGGTCTACAGGGACTCTGTTTTCGTTAATGATTTATGATTTTGACGTCGTCCATGGGCGCTGAAGAATTCAGCGTCACTCTGGATCTGGGGTCCGGGATGATTTCTGGGTCTCGAGGTCACTTTTCGTCAATGATTGTGATTGTGACGTAGTCCAGAGGCGCTGAAGATTTCCATAAGCAGTGGAAGTTGGTCCCCGTGATGATTTCTAGGTCTATAGGGACTCAGTTTTCGATAATGATTCATGATTCTGACGACGTCCATGGTCGCTGAAGATTTCAGCGTCACTTCGGATCTGCGTTCGGGGACGATTTCTGGGTCTCCAGGGACCAAGTTTTTGTCAATGATTTATGATTCTGACTTAGTCGACAGGAGTTGAAGATTTCAGCGTCAGCGGTGGAAGTTGGCCCCGGTGATGATTTCTAGGTCTATAGGGACACAATTTTCGTCAATGATTTATGATTTTGACGTAGTGTAGGGGCGCTGCAGATTTAAGCGTCAACGTGGATCTGGGTTCCGGGGATGATTTCTGGGTCTCCAGGGACTCAGTTTTCGTCAATGATTTGTAATGCTGACGTATTCCACGGGCGCTGAAGATTTCAGCGTCAGCGGTGGAAGTTGGTTACGGTGATGGTTTCTAGGTCTATAGGGACTCAATTTTCGTTAATGATTTATGATTCTGACATCGTCTAGAGGAGCTGAAGATTTCAGCGTCACGCTGGATTTGGGGTTCCGGGGATAATTTTTGGGTCTTGAGGGACTCGCTTTTCGTCAAATATTTGTCATTGTGACGTAGTCCATGGGCGCTGAATATTTCAGCGTCCCCAAGGTTCTGGTTTGCAGTGATGATTTCTGGGTCTCCATGGACGCAGTTTTCGTCAATGATTTTTGATTCTGGCGCTACAGATTTAAGCGTCACCGTGGATCTGGGTCTTGGGGATGATTTCTGGGTCTCGAGCGACTCAGTTTTCGTCATCGATTTGTATTTCTGACCTAGTCCACAGGCGCTGAAGATTCCAGAGTCAGCGATGGAAGTTGGTCTCCGGGACTCAATTTTCGTTAATGATTTATGATTCTGACGTTGTCCACGGGCGCTGAAGATTCCAGCGTCAGCGGGGAAGTTGCTCTCGGGATGATTTCTAGGTCTACAAGGACTCAGTTTTCGTTAATGATTTAAGATTCTGACGTCATCCACGGGCGATGAAGATTTCAGCGTCACCGTGGATCTGGGATCTGGGGATGATTTCTGGGTCTCCATGGACTCAATTTGAATCAATGTTTTAAGAATCTGACGTAGTCTAGAGGCGCTGAAGATTTCAGCGTCCCCAAGGTTCTGGTTTCCAGTGATGATTTCTGGGTCTCCATGGACGCAGTTTCGTCATTGATTTATGATTTTGGCGTCGTCTATTGGCGCTACAGATTTAAGCGTCACCGTGGATCTGGGTCTCAGGGATGATTTCTAGGTCTCGAGCGACGCAGTTTTCATCATCGATTTGTAATTCTGACAAAGTCCACGGGCGCAGAAGTTTCCAGCGTCAGCGGTGGAAGTTGGTTCCGGTGATGGTTTCTAGGTCTACAGGGAGTCACTTCTCGTTAATGATGTAAGATTATGACGTCGTCCATGCGCGTTGAAGATTTCAACGTCACTCTAGATCTGGGTTCTGGCGATGATTACGGAGTTTCTAGGGACGTAGTTTTCATCAATGATTTGTTATTCTGACGTACTCCACGGGCGCAGAAGATTTCAGAGTCAGCGGTGGAAGTTGGTCTCGGGGACTCAATTTTCGTTAATGATTTATGATTCTGACGTTGTCCACGAGCGCTGAAGATTCCAGCGTCAGCGGTGGAAGTTGGTCTCGGGGATGATTTCTAGGTCTACAAGGACTCAGTTTACGTTAATGATTTAGGATTCTAACGTCGTCCACGGGCGCTGAAGATTTCAGCGTCACCGTGGATCTAGGATCCGGGGATGCTTTATGGGTCTCCAGGGACTCGGTTTGAATCAATGTTTTAAGAATCTGACGTAGTCTTGAGGCGTTGAAGATTTCAGCGTCCCCCAGGTTCTGGTTTCCAGTGATGATTTCTAGGTCTACAAGGACTCAGTTTACGTCAATGATTTATGATTCTGGCGTTGTGTATTGGTGCTACAGATTTAAGCATCACCGTGGATCTGGGTCTCGGGGATGATTTCTGGGTCTCGAGCGACTCAGTTTATGTCATCGATTTGTATTTCTCACGTAGTCCACGGGCGCAAAAGATTTCAGAGTCAGCGGTGGAAGTTGGTCTCGGGGACTCAATTTTCGTTAATGATTTTTGATTCTGACGTTGTCCATGGGCGCTGAAGATTCCAGCGTCAGCGGTGGAAGTTGGTCTCGGGGATGATTTCTAGGTCTACAAGGACTCAGTTTTCGTTAATGATTTACGATTCTGACGTCGTCCACGGGCGCTGAAGATTTTAGCGTCACCGTGGATCTGGGTGTCGGGGATGATTTCTGGGTCTCCAGGGACTCAGTTTGAATCAATGTTTTAAGAATCTGACGTAGTCTCGAGGCGCTGAAGATTTCAGCGTCCCCAAGGTTCTGGTTTCCAGTGATGATTTCTGGGTCTCCATGGAAGCAGTTTTCGTCAATGATTTATGATTCCGGCGTCGTCTATTGGCGCTATAGATTTAAGCGTCACCGTGGATCTGGGTCTCAGGGATGATTTCTGGGTCTCGAGCGACTCAGTTTTAGTCATCGATTTGTAATTCTGGCGTAGTCCACGGGCGCTGCAGATTCCAGCGTCAGCGGTGGAAGTTGGTGCCGGTGATAGTTTCTAGGTCTACAAGGAGTCAGTTTTCGTTAATGATTTAGGATTCCGACGTCGTCCATGGTCGCTGAAGATTTCAGCTTGACTCTGGATCTGGGTTCCGACTATGATAATGAGGTTTCTAGGGACGCAGTTTTCGTCAATGATTTGTTATTCTAACGTAGTCTACTGGCGCAGAAGATTTCAGCGTCAGCGGTGGAAGTTGCTCTCGGGGATGATTTCTAGGTCTACAAGGACTCAGTTTTCGTTAATGATTTAAGATTCTGACGTCATCCACGGGCGATGAAGATTTCAGCGTCACCGTGGATCTGGGATCCGGGGATTATTTCGGGGTCTCCATGGACTCAGTTTGAATCAATGTTTTAAGAATCTGACGTAGTGTAGAGGCGCTGAAGATTTCAGCGTCCCCAAGGTTCTGGTTTCCAGTGATGATTTATGGGTCTCCATGGACGCAGTTTTCGTCATTGATTTATGATTCCGGCGTCGTCTATTGGCGCTACAGATTTAAGCGTCACCATGGATCTGGGTCTCAGGGATGATTTCTAGGTCTCGAGCGACGCAGTTTTCATCATCGATTTGTAATTCTGACAAAGTCCACGGGCGCTGAAGATTCCTGCGTCAGCGGTGGAAGTTTGTTCCGGTGATAGTTTCTAGGTCTACAGGGTGATTTACGATTATGACGTCGTCCATGCGCGTTGAAGATTTCAGCGTCACTCTAGATCTGGGTTCCAGCGATGATTACGGAGTTTCTAGGGACGCAATTTTGATCAATGATTTGTTATTCTAACGTACTCCACGGGCGCAGAAGATTTCATAGTCAGCGGTGGAAGTTGGTCTCGGGGACTCAATTTTCGTTAATGATTTATGATTCTGACGTTGTCCACGGGCGCTGAAGATTCCAGCGTCAGCGGTGGAAGTTGGTCTCGGGGATGATTTCTGGGTCTCGAGCGACTCAGTTTTCGTCATCGATTTGTATTTCTGACGTAGTCCACGGGCGCAGAAGATTTCAGAGTCAGCGGTGGAAGTTGGTCTCGGGGACTCAATTTTTGGTCTCGGGGACTCAATTTTTGTTAATGATTTATGATTCTGACGTTGTCCACGGGCGCTGAAGATTCCAGCGTCAGCGGTGGAAGTTGGTCTCGGGGATGATTTCTAGGTCTACAAGGACTCAGTTTTCGTTAATGATTTACGATTCTGACGTCGTCCACGGGCGCTGAAGATTTCAGCGTCACCGTGGATCTGGCTGTCGGGGATGATTTCTGGGTCTCCAGGGACTCAGTTTGTATCAATCTTTTAAGAATCTGACGTAGTCTCGAGGCGCTGAAGATTTCAGCGTCCCCAAGGTTCTGGTTTCCTGTGATGATTTCTGGGTCTCCATGGACGCAGTTTTCGTCAATGATTTATGATTCTAGCGTCGTCTATTGGCGCTACAGATTTAAGCCTCACCGTGGATCTGGGTCTCGGGGATGATTTCTGGGTCTCGAGCAACTCAGTTTTCGTCATCGGTTTGTAATTCTGGCATAGTCCACGGGAGCTGAAGATTCCAGCGTCAGCGGAATGAAGTTGGTTCCGGGGATGGTTTCTTGGTCTGCAGGGAGTCACTTTTCGTTAATGATTTAAGATTCGGACGTCGTCCATGCGCGCTGAAGATTTCAGCGTCACTCTGGATCTGGGTTCCGGCGATGATTATGGGGTTTCTAGGGACGCAGTTTTCGTCAATGATTTGTTATTCTAACGTAGTCTACTGGCGCAGAAGATTTCAGCGTCAGCGGTGGAAGTTGCTCTCGGGGATAATTTTTAGGTCTACAAGGACTCAGTTTTCGTTAATGATTTATGATTCTAACGTCATCCACGGGCGCTGAAGATTTCAGCGTCACCGTGGATCTGGGATCCGGGGATGATTTATGGGTCTCCAGGGACTCAGTTTGAATCAATGTTTTAAGAATCTGACGTAGTCTCGAGGCGCTGAAGATTTCAGCGTCCCCAAGGTTCTGGTTTCCTGTGATGATTTCTGGGTCTCCATGGACGCAGTTTTCGTCAATGATTTATGATTCTAGCGTCGTCTATTGGCGCTACAGATTTAAGCCTCACCGTGGATCTGGGTCTCGGGGATGATTTCTGGGTCTCGAGCAACTCAGTTTTCGTCATCGGTTTGTAATTCTGGCGTAGTCCACGGGAGCTGAAGATTCCAGCGTCAGCGGAATGAAGTTGGTTCCGGGGATGGTTTCTTGGTCTGCAGGGAGTCACTTTTCGTTAATGATTTAAGATTCGGACGTCGTCCATGCGCGCTGAAGATTTCAGCGTCACTCTGGATCTGGGTTCCGGCGATGATTATGGGGTTTCTAGGGACGCAATTTTCGTCAATGATTTGTTATTCTGACGTACTCCACGGGCGCAGAAGATTTCAGAGTCAGCGGTGGAAGTTGGTCTCGGGGACTCAATTTTCGTTAATGATTTATGATTCTGACGTTGTCCACGAGCGCTGAAGATTCCAGCGTCAGCGGTGGAAGTTGGTCTCGGGGATGATTTCTAGGTCTACAAGGACTCAGTTTACGTTAATGATTTAGGATTCTGACGTCGTCCACGGGCGCTGAAGATTTCAGCGTCACCGTGGATCTAGGATCCGGGGATGCTTTATGGGTCTCCAGGGACTCGGTTTGAATCAATGTTTTAAGAATCTGACGTAGTCTCGAGGCGTTGAAGATTTCAGCGTCCCCAGGTTCTGGTTTCCAGTGATGATTTCTAGGTCTACAAGGACTCAGTTTACGTCATCGATTTGTAATTCTAATGTAGTCCACGGGCGCTGAAGATTCCAGCGTCAGCGGTGGAAGTTGGTTCCGGTGATGGTTTCTAGGTCTACAGGGAGTCACTTTTCGTTAATGATTTAAGATTCGGACGTCGTCCATGCGCGCTGAAGATTTCAGCGTCACGCTGGATCTGGGTTCGGGTGATGATTACGGGGTTTCTAGGGACGCAGTTTTCGTCAATGATTTGTTATTCTGACGTAGTCCACTGGCACAGAAGATTTCAGCGTCAGCGGTGGAAGTTGGTTCCGGTGATGGTTTCTAGGTCTACAGGGAGTCAGTTTTCGTTAATGATTTAAGATTCGGACGTCGTCCATGCGCGCTGAAGATTTCAGCGTCACTCTGGATCTGGGTTCCGGCGATGATTATGGGGTTTCTAGGGACGCAGTTTTCGTCAATGATTTGTTATTCTGACGTAGTCTACTGGCGCAGAAGATTTTAGCGTCAGCGGTGGAAGTTGCTCTCGGGGATAATTTTTAGGTCTACAAGGACTCAGTTTTCGTTAATGATTTATGATTCTAACGTCATCCACGGGCGCTGAAGATTTCAGCGTCACCGTGGATCTGGGATCCGGGGATGATTTATGGGTCTCCAGGGACTCAGTTTGAATCAATGTTTTAAGAATCTGACGTAGTCTCGAGGCGCTGAAGATTTCAGCGTCCCCAAGGTTCTGGTTTCCTGTGATGATTTCTGGGTCTCCATGGACGCAGTTTTCGTCAATGATTTATGATTCTAGCGTCGTCAATTGG
Source organism: Populus tremula (assembly GCA_964019445.1). Classification (NCBI taxonomy): domain Eukaryota; kingdom Viridiplantae; phylum Streptophyta; class Magnoliopsida; order Malpighiales; family Salicaceae; genus Populus; species Populus tremula. The sequence continues at coordinate 26,669 of CAXHTJ010001120.1, forward strand.
CGCTACAGATTTAAGCCTCACCGTGGATCTGGGTCTCGGGGATGATTTCTGGGTCTCGAGCAACTCAGTTTTCGTCATCGGTTTGTAATTCTGGCGTTGTCCACGGGAGCTGAAGATTCCAGCGTCAGCGGAATGAAGTTGGTTCCAGTGATGATTTCTAGGTCTACAAGGACTCAGTTTACGTCATCGATTTGTAATTCTAATGTAGTCCACGGGCGCTGAAGATTCCAGCGTCAGCGGTGGAAGTTGGTTCCGGTGATGGTTTCTAGGTCTACAGGGAGTCACTTTTCGTTAATGATTTAAGATTCGGACGTCGTCCATGCGCGCTGAAGATTTCAGCGTCACGCTGGATCTGGGTTCGGGTGATGATTACGGGGTTTCTAGGGACGCAGTTTTCGTCAATGATTTGTTATTCTGACGTAGTCCCCGGGCGCAGAAGATTTCATCGTAAACGGTGGAAGTTGGTCTCGGGGACTCAATTTTCGTTAATGATTTATGATTCTGACGTTGTCCACGGGCGCTGCAGATTCCAGCGTCAGCGGTGGAAGTTGGTCTCGGGGATGATTTCTAGGTCTACAAGGACTCAGTTTTCGTTAATGATTTAGGATTCTGACGTCATCCACGGGTGCTGAAGATTTCAGCCTCACCGTGGATCTGGGTCTAGGGTATGATTTCTAGGTCTCGAGCGACTCAGTTTTCGTCATCGATTTGTAATTCTGACGTAGTCCATGGGCGCTGAAGATTCCAGTGTCAGCGGTGGAAGTTGGTTCCGGTGATGGTTTCTAGGTCTACAGGGAGTCACTTTTCGTTAATGATTGAAGATTCGGACGTCGTCCATGGGCGCTGAAGATTTCAGTGTCACTCTGGATCTGGGTTCCGGCGATGATGATGGGGTTTCTAGGGACGCAGTTTTCGTTAATGATTTGTTATTCTGACGTTGTCCACGGGCGCTGAAGATTGCAGCGTTAGCGGTGGAAGTTGGTCTCGGGGATGATTTCTAGGTCTACAAGGACTCAGTTTGAATCAATGTTTTAAGAATCTGACGTAGTCTCGAGGCGCTGAAGATTTCAGCGTCCCCAGGTTCTGGATTCCATTGATGATTTCTGGGTCTCCATGGACGCAGTTTTCGTCAATGATTTATGATTCCGGCGTCGTCTATTGGCGCTACAGATTTAAGCGTCACCGTGGATCTGGGTCTCGGGGATGATTTCTGGGTCTCGAGCGACACAATTTTCGTCATCGATTTGTAATTCTAATGTAGTCCACGGGCGCTGAAGATTCCAGCGTCAGCGGTGGAAGTTGGTTCCGGTGATGGTTTCTAGGTCTACAGGGAGTCACTTTTCGTTAATGATTTAAGATTCGGACGTCGTCCATGCGCGCTGAAGATTTCAGCGTCACTCTGGATCTGGGTTCCGACGATGATACGGGGTTTCTAGGGACGCAGTTTTCGTTAATGATTTGTTATTCTGACGTTGTCCACGGGCGCTGAAGATTGCAGCGTCAGCGGTGGAAGTTGGTCTCGGGGATGATTTCTAGGTCTATAAGGACTCAGTTTGAATCAATGTTTTAAGAATCTGACGTAGTCTCGAGGCGCTGAAGATTTCAGCGTCCCCAGGTTCTGGATTCCATTGATGATTTCTGGGTCTCCATGGACGCAGTTTTCGTCATTGATTTATGATTCTGGGTCGTCTATTGGTGCTGCAGATTTAAGCCTCACCGTGGATCTGGTTCGGGTGATTTCTGGTCTAGAGCGACTCAGTTTTCGTCAACGATTTGTCATCTGACGTAGTCCACGGGCGCTGAAGATTCCAGCGTCAGCAGTGGAAGTTGGTGCCGGTGATGGTTTCTAGGTCTACAGGGAGTCAGTTTTCGTTATTGATTTAGGATTCCGACGTCGTCCATGGTCGCTGAAGATTTCAGCGTCACTCTGGATCTGGGTTCCGGCGATGATTATGGGGTTTCTAGGGACGCAGTTTTCGTCAATGATTTGTTATTCTGACGTAGTCCACGGGCGTTGTAGATTCCAGCATCAGCGGTGGAAGTTGGTTCCGGTGATGGTTTCTAGGTCTACAGGGAGTCACTTTTCGTTAATGATTTAAGATTCGTACGTCGTCCATGCGCGCTGAAGATTTTAGCGTCACTCTGGATCTGGGTTCCGACGAAGATACGAGTTTTCTAGGGACGCAGTTTTTGTCAATGATTTGTTATTCTGACGTAGTCCACGGGCGCAGAAGATTTCAGCGTCAGCGGTGGAAGTTGGTCTCGGGGACTCAATTTTCGTTAATGATTTATGATTCTGACGTTGTCCACGAGCGCTGAAGATTCCAGCGTCAGCGGTGGAAGTTGGTCTCCGGGATGATTTCTAGGTCTACAAGGACTCAGTTTTCGTCAATGATTTATGATTCCGGCGTCGTCTATTGGCGCTACAGATTTAAGCGTCACCGTGGATCTGGGTCTCGGGGATGATTTCTGGGTCTCGAGCGACACAGTTTTCGTCATCGATTTGTAATTCTAATGTAGTCCACGGGCGCTGAAGATTCCAGCGTCAGCGGTGGAAGTTGGTTCCGGTGATGGTTTCTAGGTCTACAGGGAGTCACTTTTCGTTAATGATTTAAGATTCGGACGTCGTCCATGCGCGCTGAAGATTTCAGCGTCACTCTGGATCTGGGTTCCGACGATGATACGGGGTTTCTAGGGACGCAGTTTTCGTTAATGATTTGTTATTCTGACGTTGTCCACGGGCGCTGAAGATTGCAGCGTCAGCGGTGGAAGTTGGTCTCGGGGATGATTTCTAGGTCTATAAGGACTCAGTTTGAATCAATGTTTTAAGAATCTGACGTAGTCTCGAGGCGCTGAAGATTTCAGCGTCCCCAAGGTTCTGGTTTCCTGTGATGATTTCTGGGTCTCCATGGACGCAGTTTTCGTCAATGATTTATGATTCTAGCGTCGTCTATTGGCGCTACAGATTTAAGCCTCACCGTGGATCTGGGTCTCGGGGATGATTTCTGGGTCTCGAGCAACTCAGTTTTCGTCATCGTTTGTAATTCTGGCGTTGTCCACGGGAGCTGAAGATTCCAGCGTCAGCGGAATGAAGTTGGTTCCGGGTGGTTTCTTGGTCTGCAGGGAGTCAGTTTTCGTTAATGATTTAAGATTCGGACGTCGTCCATGCGCGCTGAAGATTTCAGCGTCAACTCTGGATCTGGGTTCCGGCGATGATTATGGGGTTTCTAGGGACGCAGTTTTCGTCAATGATTGTTATTCTAACGTAGTCTACTGGCGCAGAAGATTTCAGCGTTAGCAGCGGTGGAAGTGCTCTCGGGGATAATTTTTAGGTCTACAAGGACTCAGTTTTCGTTAATGATTTAATTCTAACGTCATCCACGGGCGCTGAAGATTTCAGCGTCACCGTGGATCTGGGATCCGGGGATGATTTATGGGTCTCCAGGGACTCAGTTTGAATCAATGTTTTAAGAATCTGACGTAGTCTCGAGGCGCTGAAGATTCAGCGTCCCCAAGGTTCTGGTTTCCTGTGATGATTTCTGGGTCTCCATGGACGCAGTTTTCGTCAATGATTTATGATTCTAGCGTCGTCTATTGGCGCTACAGATTTAAGCCTCACCGTGGATCTGGGTCTCGGGATGATTTCTGGGTCTCGAGCAACTCAGTTTTCGTCATCGGTTTGTAATTCTGGCGTTGTCCACGGGAGCTGAAGATTCCAGCGTCAGCGGAATGAAGTTGGTTCCGGGGATGGTTTCTTGGTCTGCAGGGAGTCACTTTTCGTTAATGATTTAAGATTCGGACGTCGTCCATTCGCGCTGAAGATTTCAGCGTCACTCTGGATCTGGGTTCCGGCGATGATTATGGGGTTTCTAGGGACGCAGTTTTCGTCAATGATTTGTTATTCTAACGTAGTCTACTGGCGCAGAAGATTTCAGCGTCAGCGGTGGAAGTTGCTCTCGGGGATAATTTTTAGGTCTACAAGGACTCAGTTTTCGTTAATGATTTATGATTCTAACGTCATCCACGGGCGCTGAAGATTTCAGCGTCACCGTCGATCTGGGATCCGGGGATGATTTATGGGTCTCCAGGGACTCAGTTTGAATCAATGTTTTAAGAATCTGACGTAGTCTCGAGGCGCTGAAGATTTCAGCGTCCCCAAGGTTCTGGTTTCCTGTGATGATTTCTGGGTCTCCATGGACGCAGTTTTCGTCAATGATTTATGATTCTAGCGTCGTCTATTGGCGCTACAGATTTAAGCCTCACCGTGGATCTGGGTCTCGGGGATGATTTCTGGGTCTCGAGCAACTCAGTTTTCGTCATCGGTTTGTAATTCTGGCGTAGTCCACGGGAGCTGAAGATTCCAGCGTCAGCGGAATGAAGTTGGTTCCGGGGATGGTTTCTTGGTCTGCAGGGAGTCAGTTTTCGTTAATGATTTAAGATTCGGACGTCGTCCATGCGCGCTGAAGATTTCAGCGTCACTCTGGATCTGGGTTCCGGCGATGATTATGGGGTTTCTAGGGACGCAGTTTTCGTCAATGATTTGTTATTCTAACGTAGTCTACTGGCGCAGAAGATTTCAGCGTCAGCGGTGGAAGTTGCTCTCGGGGATAATTTTTAGGTCTACAAGGACTCAGTTTTCGTTAATGATTTATGATACTAACGTCATCCACGGGCGCTGAAGATTTCAGCGTCACCGTCGATCTGGGATCCGGGGATGATTTATGGGTCTCCAGGGACTCAGTTTGAATCAATGTTTTAAGAATCTGACGTAGTCTCGAGGCGCTGAAGATTTCAGCGTCCCCAAGGTTCTGGTTTCCTGTGATGATTTCTGGGTCTCCATGGACGCAGTTTTCGTCAATGATTTATGATTCTAGCGTCGTCTATTGGCGCTACAGATTTAAGCCTCACCGTGGATCTGGGTCTCGGGGATGATTTCTGGGTCTCGAGCAACTCAGTTTTCGTCATCGGTTTGTAATTCTGGCGTAGTCCACGGGAGCTGAAGATTCCAGCGTCAGCGGAATGAAGTTGGTTCCGGGATGGTTTCTTGGTCTGCAGGGAGTCACTTTTCGTTAATGATTTAAGATTCGGACGTCGTCCATGCGCGCTGAAGATTTCAGCGTCACTCTGGATCTGGGTTCCGGCGATGATTATGGGGTTTCTAGGGACGCAGTTTTCGTCAATGATTTGTTATTCTAACGTAGTCTACTGGCGCAGAAGATTTCAGCGTCAGCGGTGGAAGTTGCTCTCGGGGATAATTTTTAGGTCTACAAGGACTCAAGTTTTCGTTAATGATTTATGATTCTAACGTCATCCACGGGCGCTGAAGATTTCAGCGTCACCGTGGATCTGGGATCGGGGATGATTTATGGGTCTCCAGGGACTCAGTTTGAATCAATGTTTTAAGAATCTGACGTAGTCTCGAGGCGCTGAAGATTTCAGCGTCCCCAAGGTTCTGGTTCCTGTGATGATTTCTGGGTCTCCATGGACGCAGTTTTCGTCAATGATTTATGATTCTAGCGTCGTCTATTGGCGCTACAGATTTAAGCCTCACCGTGGATCTGGGTCTCGGGGATGATTTCTGGGTCTCGAGCAACTCAGTTTTCGTCATCGGTTTGTAATTCTGGCGTTGTCCACGGGAGCTGAAGATTCCAGCGTCAGCGGAATGAAGTTGGTTCCGGGGATGGTTTCTTGGTCTGCAGGGAGTCACTTTTCGTTAATGATTTAAGATTCGGACGTCGTCCATTCGCGCTGAAGATTTCAGCGTCACTCTGGATCTGGGTTCCGGCGATGATTATGGGGTTTCTAGGGACGCAGTTTTCGTCAATGATTTGTTATTCTAACGTAGTCTACTGGCGCAGAAGATTTCAGCGTCAGCGGTGGGAAGTTGCTCTCGGGATAATTTTAGGTCTACAAGGACTCAGTTTTCGTTAATGATTTATGATTCTAACGTCATCCACGGGCGCTGAAGATTTCAGCGTCACCGTCGATCTGGGATCCGGGGATGATTTATGGGTCTCCAGGGACTCAGTTTGAATCAATGTTTTAAGAATCTGACGTAGTCTCGAGGCGCTGAAGATTTCAGCGTCCCCAAGGTTCTGGTTTCCTGTGATGATTTCTGGGTCTCCATGGACGCAGTTTTCGTCAATGATTTATGATTCTAGCGTCGTCTATTGGCGCTACAGATTTAAGCCTCACCGTGGATCTGGGTCTCGGGGATGATTTCTGGGTCTCGAGCAACTCAGTTTTCGTCATCGGTTTGTAATTCTGGCGTAGTCCACGGGAGCTGAAGATTCCAGCGTCAGCGGAATGAAGTTGGTTCCGGGGATGGTTTCTTGGTCTGCAGGGAGTCAGTTTTCGTTAATGATTTAAGATTCGGACGTCGTCCATGCGCGCTGAAGATTTCAGCGTCACTCTGGATCTGGGTTCCGGCGATGATTATGGGGTTTCTAGGGACGCAGTTTTCGTCAATGATTTGTTATTCTAACGTAGTCTACTGGCGCAGAAGATTTCAGCGTCAGCGGTGGAAGTTGCTCTCGGGGATAATTTTTAGGTCTACAAGGACTCAGTTTTCGTTAATGATTTATGATACTAACGTCATCCACGGGCGCTGAAGATTTCAGCGTCACCGTCGATCTGGGATCCGGGGATGATTTATGGGTCTCCAGGGACTCAGTTTGAATCAATGTTTTAAGAATCTGACGTAGTCTCGAGGCGCTGAAGATTTCAGCGTCCCCAAGGTTCTGGTTTCCTGTGATGATTTCTGGGTCTCCATGGACGCAGTTTTCGTCAATGATTTATGATTCTAGCGTCGTCTATTGGCGCTACAGATTTAAGCCTCACCGTGGATCTGGGTCTCGGGGATGATTTCTGGGTCTCGAGCAACTCAGTTTTCGTCATCGGTTTGTAATTCTGGCGTAGTCCACGGGAGCTGAAGATTCCAGCGTCAGCGGAATGAAGTTGGTTCCGGGGATGGTTTCTTGGTCTGCAGGGAGTCACTTTTCGTTAATGATTTAAGATTCGGACGTCGTCCATGCGCGCTGAAGATTTCAGCGTCACTCTGGATCTGGGTTCCGGCGATGATTATGGGGTTTCTAGGGACGCAGTTTTCGTCAATGATTTGTTATTCTGACGTAGTCCACTGGCACAGAAGATTTCAGCGTCAGCGGTGGAAGTTGGTTCCGGTGATGGTTTCTAGGTCTACAGGGAGTCACTTTTCGTTAATGATTTAAGATTCGGACGTCGTCCATGCGCGCTGAAGATTTCAGCGTCACTCTGGATCTGGGTTCCGGCGATGATTTGGGTTTTAGGGACGCAGTTTTCGTCAATGATTTGTTATTCTGACGTAGTCCACTGGCACTGAAGATTTCAGCGTCAGCGGTGGAAGTTGCTCTCGGGGATGATTTCTAGGTCTACAGGACTCAGTTTTCGTAATGATTTATGATTCTGACGTCATCCACGGGCGCTGAAGATTTCAGCGTCACCGTGGATCTGGGATCCGGGATGATTATGGGTCTCAGGGACTCAGTTTGAATCAATGTTTTTAAGAATCTGACGTAGTCTCGAGGCGCTGAAGATTTCAGCGTCCCCAAGGTTCTGGTTTCCTGTGATGATTTCTGGGTCTCCATGGACGCAGTTTTCGTCAATGATTTATGATTCTGGCGTCGTCTATTGGCGCTACAGATTTAAGCCTCACCGTGGATCTGGGTCTCGGGGATGATTTCTGGGTCTCGAGCGACTCAGTTTTCGTCATCGATTTGTAATTCTGGACGTAGTCCACGGGGCTGAAGATTCCAGCGTCAGCGAATGGAATTGGTGGTGATGGTTTCTGGTTGCCTGACAGGGAGTCACTTTTCGTTAATGATCGGACGTCGTCCCATGGTCGCTGAAAGATTTCAGCGTCACTCTGGATCTGGGTTCCGGCGATGATTATGGGGTTTCTAGGGCGCATGGTTTCGTCAATGATTTGTTATTCTCACGTAGTCTACTGGCGAAGAAGATTTCAGCGTCAGCGGTGGAAGTTTTCTCGGGGATAATTTTTAGGTCTACAAGGACAGTTTTCGTTAATGATTTATGATTCTAACGTCATCCACGGGCGCTGAAGATTTCAGCGTCACCGTGGATCTGGGATCCGGGATGATTTATGGGTCTCCAGGGACTCAGTTTGAATCAATGTTTTAAGAATCTGACGTAGTCTCGAGGCGCTGAAGATTTCAGCGTCCCCAAGGTTCTGGTTTCCTGTGATGATTTCTGGGTCTCCATGGACGCAGTTTTCGTCAATGATTTATGATTCTAGCGTCGTCTATTGGCGCTACAGATTTAAGCCTCACCGTGGATCTGGGTCTCGGGGATGATTTCTGGGTCTCGAGCAACTTAGTTTTCGTCATCGGTTTGTAATTCTGGCGTAGTCCACGGGAGCTGAAGATTCCAGCGTCAGCGGAATGAAGTTGGTTCCGGGGATGGTTTCTTGGTCTGCAGGGAGTCAGTTTTCGTTAATGATTTAAGATTCGGACGTCGTCCATGCGCGCTGAAGATTTCAGCGTCACTCTGGATCTGGGTTCCGGCGATGATTATGGGGTTTCTAGGGACGCAGTTTTCGTCAATGATTTGTTATTCTGACGTAGTCCACTGGCACAGAAGATTTCAGCGTCAGCGGTGGAAGTTGGTTCCGGTGATGGTTTCTAGGTCTACAGGGAGTCACTTTTCGTTAATGATTTAAGATTCGGACGTCGTCCATGCGCGCTGAAGATTTCAGCGTCACTCTGGATCTGGGTTCCGGCGATGATTATGGGGTTTCTAGGGACGCAGTTTTCGTCAATGATTTGTTATTCTGACGTAGTCCACTGGCACAGAAGATTTCAGCGTCAGCGGTGGAAGTTGCTCTCGGGGATAATTTTTAGGTCTACAAGGACTCAGTTTTCGTTAATGATTTATGATTCTAACGTCATCCACGGGCGCTGAAGATTTCAGCGTCACCGTGGATCTGGGATCCGGGGATGATTTATGGGTCTACAGGGACTCAGTTTGAATCAATGTTTTAAGAATCTGACGTAGTCTCGAGGCGCTGAAGATTTCAGCGTCCCCAAGGTTCTGGTTTCCTGTGATGATTCTGGGTCTCCATGGACGCAGTTTTCGTCAATGATTTATGATTCTAGCGTCGTCTATTGGCGCTACAGATTTAAGCCTCACCGTGGATCTGGTCTCGGGATGATTTCTGGGTCTCGAGCAACTCAGTTTTCGTCATCGGTTTGTAATTCTGGCGTAGTCCACGGGAGCTGAAGATTCCAGCGTCAGCGGAATGAAGTTGGTTCCGGGGATGGTTTCTTGGTCTGCAGGGAGTCACTTTTCGTTAATGATTTAAGATTCGGACGTCGTCCATGCGCGCTGAAGATTTCAGCGTCACTCTGGATCTGGGTTCCGGCGATGATTATGGGGTTTCTAGGGACGCAGTTTTCGTCAATGATTTGTTATTCTCACGTAGTCTACTGGCGAAGAACATTTCAGCGTCAGCGGTGGAAGTTGCTCTCGGGGATAATTTTTAGGTCTACAAGGACTCAGTTTTCGTTAATGATTTATGATTCTAACGTCATCCACGGGCGCTGAAGATTTCAGCGTCACCGTGGATCTGGGATCCGGGGATGATTTATGGGTCTCCAGGGACTCAGTTTGAATCAATGTTTTAAGAATCTGACGTAGTCTCGAGGCGCTGAAGATTTCAGCGTCCCCAAGGTTCTGGTTTCCTGTGATGATTTCTGGGTCTCCATGGACGCAGTTTTCGTCAATGATTTATGATTCTAGCGTCGTCTATTGGCGCTACAGATTTAAGCCTCACCGTGGATCTGGGTCTCGGGGATGATTTCTGGGTCTCGAGCAACTCAGTTTTGGTCATCGGTTTGGAATTCTGACGTAGTCCACGGGAGCTGAAGATTCCAGCGTCAGCGGAATGAAGTTGGTTCAGGGGATGGTTTCTTGGTCTGCAGGGAGTCACTTTTCGTTAATGATTTAAGATTCGGACGTCGTCCATGCGCGCTGAAGATTTCAGCGTCACTCTGGATCTGGGTTCGGGTGATGATTACGGGGTTTCTGGGGACGCAGTTTTCGTCAATGATTTGTTATTCTGACGTAGTCCCCGGGCGCAGAAGATTTCATCGTAAACGGTGGAAGTTGGACTCGGGGACTCAATTTTCGTTAATGATTTACTGACGTTGTCCACGGGAGCTGAAGATTCCAGCGTCAGCGGTGGAAGTTGGCTCGGGATGGTTTCTTGTCGCAAGGACTCAGTTTTTCGCGTTAATAATTTAGGATTCTGACGTCGTCCACGGGCGCTGAAGATTACAGCGTCACCGTGGATCTGGGTGCCGGGATAATTTCGGGTCTCCAGGGACTCAGTTTTAATCAATGATTTAAGATTCTGACGTAGTCTAAAGCGCTCAAGATTTCAGCGTCCCCAGGTTCTGTTTTCCAGTGATGATTTCTGGGTCCCATGGACGCAGTTTTCGTCAATGATTTGATTCTGGGGTCGTCTATTGGCTCTGCAAATTTAAGCCTCACCGTGGATCTGGGTCCCGGGATGATTTCTGGTCTAGAGCGACTCAGATTTCGTCAACGATTTGTCAATCTGACGTAGTCCACAGGCACTGAAGATTCCAGCGTCAGCGGTGGAAGTTGGTGCCGGTGATGCTTTCTAGGTCTACACGGAGTCAGTTTTGTTAACGATTTAGGATTCCGACGTCGTCCATGGTCGCGAAGATTCACGTCACTGGATCTGGGTTCCGGCGATGATTATGGGGTTTCTAGGAACGCAGTTTTCGTCAATGATTTGTTTATTCTGACGTAGTCCACTGGCACAAGAAGATTTCAGCGTCAGCGGTGGAAGTTGGTTCCGGTGATGGTTTCTAGGTCATAGGGAGTCACTTTTCGTTAATGATTTAAGATTAGGACGTCGTCCATGCGCGCTGAAGATTTCAGCGTCACTCTGGATCTGGGTTCCGGCGATGATTATGGGGTTGGACGCAATTTTCGTCAATGATTTGTTATTTCTAACGTAGTCTACTGGCGCAAAGATTTCAGCGTCAGCGTGGGAAGTTGCTCTCGGGGATAATTTTAGGTCTACAAGGACTCAGTTTTCGTTAATGATTTATGATTCTAACGTCATCCACGGGCGCTGAAGATTTCAGCGTCACCGTGGATCTGGGATCCCGGGATGATTTATGGGTCTCCAGGGACTCAGTTTGAATCAATGTTTTAAGAATCTGACGTAGTCTTGAGGCGCTGAAGATTTCAACGTCCACAAGGTTCTGGTTTCCTGTGATGATTTCTGGGTCTCCATGGACGCAGTTTTCGTCAATGATTTATGACGTCGTCTATTCGCTACAGATTAAGCCTCACCGTGGATCTAGGTCTCGGGGATGATTTCTGGGTCTCGAGAAACTCAGTTTTGGCACGGTTTGGAATTCTGACGTAGTCCCACGGGAGCTGAAGATTCCAGCGTCAGCGGAATGAAGTTGGTGCCGGGGATGGTTTCTTGGTCTGCAGGGAGTCACTTTTCGTTAATGATTTAAGATTCGGACGTCGTCCATGCGCGCTGAAGATTTCAGCGTCACTCTGGATCTGGGTTCGGGTGATGATTACGGGGTTTCTGGGGACGCAGTTTTCGTCAATGATTTGTTATTCTGACGTAGTCCCCGGGCGCAGAAGATTTCATCGTAAACGGTGGAAGTTGGTCTCGGGGACTCAATTTTCGTTAATGATTTATGATTCTGACGTTGTCCACGGGAGCTGAAGATTCCAGCGTCAGCGGTGGAAGTTGGGCTCGGGGATGGTTTCTTGGTCTGCAAGGACTCAGTTTTCGCGTTAATAATTTAGGATTCTGACGTCGTCCACGGGCGCTGAAGATTACAGCGTCACCGTGGATCTGGGTGCCGGGATAATTTCGGGGTCTCCAGGGACTCAGTTTTAATCAATGATTTAAGATTCTGACGTAGTCTAAAGCGCTCAAGATTTCAGCGTCCCCAGGTTCTGTTTTCCAGTGATGATTTCTGGGTCTCCATGGACGCAGTTTTCGTCAATGATTTATGATTCTGGGGTCGTCTATTGGCTCTGCAGATTTAAGCCTCACCGTGGATCTGGGTCCCGGGGATGATTTCTGGGTCTAGAGCGACTCAGATTTCGTCAACGATTTGTCAATCTGACGTAGTCCACAGGCACTGAAGATTCCAGCGTCAGCGGTGGAAGTTGGTGCCGGTGATGCTTTCTAGGTCTACACGGAGTCAGTTTTTGTTAACGATTTAGGATTCCGACGTCGTCCATGGTCGCTGAAGATTTCAGCGTCACTCTGGATCTGGGTTCCGGCGATGATTATGGGGTTTCTAGGAACGCAGTTTTCGTCAATGATTTGTTATTCTGACGTAGTCCACTGGCACAGAAGATTTCAGCGTCAGCGGTGGAAGTTGGTTCCGGTGATGGTTTCTAGGTCTATAGGGAGTCACTTTTCGTTAATGATTTAAGATTAGGACGTCGTCCATGCGCGCTGAAGATTTCAGCGTCACTCTGGATCTGGGTTCCGGCGATGATTATGGGGTTTCTAGGGACGCAATTTTCGTCAATGATTTGTTATTCTAACGTAGTCTACTGGCGCAGAAGATTTCAGCGTCAGCGGTGGAAGTTGCTCTCGGGGATAATTTTTAGGTCTACAAGGACTCAGTTTTCGTTAATGATTTATGATTCTAACGTCATCCACGGGCGCTGAAGATTTCAGCGTCACCGTGGATCTGGGATCCGGGGATGATTTATGGGTCTCCAGGGACTCAGTTTGAATCAATGTTTTAAGAATCTGACGTAGTCTGGAGGCGCTGAAGATTTCAACGTCCACAAGGTTCTGGTTTCCTCTGATGATTTCTGGGTCTCCATGGACGCAGTTTTCGTCAATGATTTATGATTCTAGCGTCGTCTATTGGCGCTACAGATTTAAGCCTCACCGTGGATCTGGGTCTCGGGGATGATTTCTGGGTCTCGAGAAACTCAGTTTTGGCATCGGTTTGGAATTCTGACGTAGTCCACGGGAGCTGAAGATTCCAGCGTCAGCGGAATGAAGTTGGTGCCGGGGATGGTTTCTTGGTCTGCAGGGAGTCACTTTTCGTTAATGATTTAAGATTCGGACGTCGTCCATGCGCGCTGAAGATTTCAGCGTCACTCTGGATCTGGGTTCGGGTGATGATTACGGGGTTTCTGGGGACGCAGTTTTCGTCAATGATTTGTTATTCTGACGTAGTCCCCGGGCGCAGAAGATTTCATCGTAAACGGTGGAAGTTGGTCTCGGGGACTCAATTTTCGTTAATGATTTATGATTCTGACGTTGTCCACGGGAGCTGAAGATTCCAGCGTCAGCGGTGGAAGTTGGGCTCGGGGATGGTTTCTTGGTCTGCAAGGACTCAGTTTTCGCGTTAATAATTTAGGATTCTGACGTCGTCCACGGGCGCTGAAGATTACAGCGTCACCGTGGATCTGGGTGCCGGGATAATTTCGGGGTCTCCAGGGACTCAGTTTTAATCAATGATTTAAGATTCTGACGTAGTCTAAAGCGCTCAAGATTTCAGCGTCCCCAGGTTCTGTTTTCCAGTGATGATTTCTGGGTCTCCATGGACGCAGTTTTCGTCAATGATTTATGATTCTGGGGTCGTCTATTGGCTCTGCAGATTTAAGCCTCACCGTGGATCTGGGTCCCGGGGATGATTTCTGGGTCTAGAGCGACTCAGATTTCGTCAACGATTTGTCAATCTGACGTAGTCCACAGGCACTGAAGATTCCAGCGTCAGCGGTGGAAGTTGGTGCCGGTGATGCTTTCTAGGTCTACACGGAGTCAGTTTTTGTTAACGATTTAGGATTCCGACGTCGTCCATGGTCGCTGAAGATTTCAGCGTCACTCTGGATCTGGGTTCCGGCGATGATTATGGGGTTTCTAGGAACGCAGTTTTCGTCAATGATTTGTTATTCTGACGTAGTCCACTGGCACAGAAGATTTCAGCGTCAGCGGTGGAAGTTGGTTCCGGTGATGGTTTCTAGGTCTATAGGGAGTCACTTTTCGTTAATGATTTAAGATTAGGACGTCGTCCATGCGCGCTGAAGATTTCAGCGTCACTCTGGATCTGGGTTCCGGCGATGATTATGGGGTTTCTAGGGACGTAGTTTTCGTCAATGATTTGTTATTCTGACGTAGTCCATGGGCACAGAAGATTTCAGCGTCAGCGGTGGAAGTTGGTTGCGGTGATGGTTTCTAGGTCTACAGGGAGTCACTTTTCGTTAATGATTTAAGATTAGGACGTCGTCCATGCGCGCTGAAGATTTCAGCGTCACTCTGGATATGGGTTCTAGCGATGATTATGGGGTTTCTAGGGACGCAGTTTTCGTCAATGATTTGTTATTCTGACGTAGTCCACTGGCGCAGAAGATTTCAGCATCAGCGGTGGAAGTTGGTTCCGGTGATGGTTTCTAGGTCTACAGCGAGTCACTTTTCGTTAATGATTTAAGATTCGCACGTCGTCCATGCGCGCTGAAGATTTCAGCGTCACTCTGGATCTGGGGTCCGGCGATGATTATGGGGTTTCTATTGACGCAGTTTTCGTCAATGATTTGTTATTCTAACGTAGTCCACTGGCGCTGAAGATTTCAGCGTCCGCGGTGGAAGTTCCTCTCGGGAATGATTTCTAGGTCTACAAGGACTCAGTTTTCGTTAATGATTTATGATTCTAACGTCATCCATGGCGCTGAAGATTTCAGCGTCGTGACCGTGGATCTGGGATCCGGGGATGATTTATGGGTCTCCAGGGACTCAGTTTGAATCAATGTTTTAATAATCTGACGTAGTCTCGAGGCGCTGAAGATTTCAGCGTCCCCAAGGTTCTGGTTTCCTGTGATGATTTCTGGGTCTCCATGGACGCAGTTTTCGTCAATGATTTATGATTCTAGCGTCGTCTATTGGCGCTACAGATTTAAGCCTCACCGTGGATCTGGGTCTCGGGGATGATTTCTGGGTCTCGAGCAACTCAGTTTTCGTCATCGGTTTGTAATTCTGGCGTAGTCCACGGGAGCTGAAGATTCCAGCGTCAACGGAATGAAGTTGGTTCCGGGGATGGTTTCTTGGTCTGCAGGGAGTCACTTTTCGTTAATGATTTAAGATTCGAACGTCGTCCATGCGCGCTGAAGATTTCAGCGTCACTCTGGATCTGGGTTCCGGTGATGATTACGGGGTTTCTAGGGATGCAGTTTTCGTCAATGATTTGTTATTCTGACGTAGTCCCCGGGTGCAGAAGATTTCAGCGTAAACGGTGGAAGTTGGTCTCGGGGACTCAATTTTCGTTAATGATTTATGATTCTGACGTTGTCCACGGGCGCTGAAGATTCCAGCGTCAGCAGTGGAAGTTGGTCTCGGGGATGATTTCTAGGTCTACCAAGACTCAGTTTTCGTTAATGATTTAGGATTCTTACATCATCCACGGGCGCTGAAGATTACAGCGTCACCGTGGATCTGGGTGCCGGGATAATTTCGGGGTCTCCAGGGACTTAGTTTTAATCGATGATTTAAGATTCTGACGTAGTCTAAAGCGCTCAAGATTTTAGCGTCCCCAGGTTTTTTTTTCCAGTGATGATTTCTGGGTCTCCATGGACGCAGTTTTCGTCATTGATTTATGATTCTGGGGTCGTCTATTGGCTCCGTAGATTTAAGCCTCACCGTGGATCTGGGTCCCGGGGATGATTTCTGGGTCTAGAGCGACTCAGTTTTCGTCAACGATTTGTCAATCTGACGTAGTCCACGGGCGCTGCAGATTCCAGCGTCAGCGGTGGAAGTTGGTGCCGGTGATGCTTTCTAGGTCTACAGGGAGTCAGTTTTTGTTAACGATTTAGGATTCCGACGTCGTCCATGGTCGCTGAAGATTTCAGCGTCACTCTGGATCTGGGTTCCGGCGATGATTATGGGATTTCTAGGGACGCAGTTTTCGTCAATGATTTGTTATTCTGACGTAGTCCACTGGCGCAGAAGATTTCAGCATCAGCGGTGGAAGTTGGTTCCGGTGATGGTTTCTAGGTCTACAGCGAGTCACTTTTCGTTAATGATTTAAGATTCGGACGTCGTCCATGCACGCTGAAGATTTCAGCGTCACTCTGGATCTGGGTTCCGACGATGATTATGGGGTTTCTAGGGACGCAGTTTTCGTCAATGATTTGTTATTCTGACGTAGTCCACGGGAACAGAAGATTTCAGCGTCAGCGGTGGAAGTTGGTTCCGGTGATGGTTTGTAGGTCTACAGGGAGTCACTTTTCGTTAATGATTTAAGATTAGGACGTCGTCCATGCGCGCTCAAGATTTCAGCGTCACTCTGGATCTGGGTTCCGGCGATGATTATGGGGCTTCTATTGACGCAGTTTTCATCAATGATTTGTTATTCTAACGTAGTCCACTGGCGCAGAAGATTTCAGCGTGCCCAAGGTTCTGGTTTCCTGTGATGATTTCTGGGTCTCCATGGATTCAGTTTTCGTCAATGATTTGTTATTCTGACGTAGTCCACGGGCGTTGTAGATTCCAGCGTCAGCGGTGGAAGTTGGTTCCGGTGATGGTTTCTAGGTCTACAGGGAGTCACTTTTCGTTAATGATTTAAGATTCGGACGTCGTCCATGCGCGCTGAAGATTTCAGCGTCACTCTGGATCTGGGTTCCGGCGATGATTACGGGGTTTTTAGGGACGCAGTTTTTGTCAATGATTTGTTATTCTGACGTAGTCTGCGCAGAAGATTTGAGCGTCAGCGGTGGAAGTTGGTCTCGGGGATTCAATTTTCGTTAATGATTTAAGATTCGGACGTCGTCCATGGTCGCTGAAGATTTTAGCGTCACTCTGGATCTGGGTTCCGGCGATGATTATGGGGTTTCTAGGGCGCAGTTTTAGTCAATGATTTGTTATTCTGACGTAGTCCACTGGCACAGAAGATTTCAGCGTCAGCGGTGGAAGTTGGTCCGGGGATGATTTTTAGGTCTACAAGGACTCAGTTTTCGTTAATGATTTAGATTCGACGTCATCCACGGGCTGAAGATTTCAGCGTCACTGTGGAAGTTGGTTCCGGTGATGGTTTCTAGGTCTACAGCAGTCACTTTTGTCAATGATTTGATTCTGACGTAGTCCATGGCGCTGAAGATTTCAGCGTCACTCTGGATCTGGTTCCGGATGATTATGGTTTCTAGGACTAGTTTTCGTTAATGATTTGATTCTGACGTAGTCCACTGGCGCAGAAGATTTCAGCGTCAGCGGTGGAAGTTGGTTCCGGTGATGGTTTCTAGGTCTACAGCGAGTCACTTTTCGTTAATGATTTAAGATTCGGACGTCGTCCATGCGCGCTGAAGATTTCAGCGTCACTCTGGATCTGGGTTCCGCGATGATTATGGGGTTTCTAGGGACGCAGTTTTCGTCAATGATTTGTTATTCTGACGTAGTCCACTGGCGCAGAAGATTTCAGCGTCAGCGGTGGAAGTTGGTTCCGGTGATGGTTTCTAGGTCTACAGGAGTCACTTTTCGTTAATGATTTAAGATTCGGACGTCGTCCATGCGCGTGAAGATTTCAGCGTCACTCTGGATCTGGGTTCCGGCGATGATTATGGGGTTTCTAGGGACGTAGTTTTCGTCAATGATTTGTTATTCTGACGTAGTCCACTGGCGCAGAAGATTTCAGCGTCAGCGGTGGAAGTTGGTTCCGGTGATGGTTTCTAGGTCTACAGGCGAGTCACTTTTCGTTAATGATTTAAGATTAGGACGTCGTCCATGCGCGCTGAAGATTTCAGCGTCATCTGGATCTGGGTTCCGGCGATGATTATGGGGTTTCTAGGGACGCAGTTTTCGTCAATGATTTGTTATTCTGACGTAGTCCACTGGCGCAGAAGATTTCAGCGTCAGCGGTGGAAGTTGGTTCAGGTGATGGTTTCTAGGTCTACAGCGAGTCACTTTTGTTAATGATTTAAGATTAGGACGTCGTCCATGCGCGCTGAAGATTTCAGCGTCATTCTGGATCTGGGTTCCGGCGATGATTATGGGTTTCTAGGGACGCAGTTTTCGTCAATGATTTGTTATTCTGACGTAGTCCACTGGCGCAGAAGATTTCAGCGTCAGCGGTGGAAGTTGGTTCGGTGATGGTTTCTAGGTCTACAGCGAGTCACTTTTTGTTAATGATTTAAGATTAGGACGTCGTCCATGCGCGCTGAAGATTTCAGCGTCATTCTGGATCTGGGTTCCGGCGATGATTATGGGGTTTCTAGGGACGTAGTTTTCGTCAATGATTTGTTATTCTGACGTAGTCCACTGGCGCAGAAGATTTCAGCGTCAGCGGTGGAAGTTGGTTCAGGTGATGGTTTCTAGGTCTACAGCGAGTCACTTTTTGTTAATGATTTAAGATTAGGACGTCGTCCATGCGCGCTGAAGATTTCAGCGTCATTCTGGATCTGGGTTCCGGCGATGATTATGGGGTTTCTAGGGACGTAGTTTTCGTCAATGATTTGTTATTCTGACGTAGTCCACTGGCGCAGAAGATTTCAGCGTCAGCGGTGGAAGTTGGTTCAGGTGATGGTTTCTAGGTCTACAGCGAGTCACTTTTCGTTAATGATTTAAGATTAGGACGTCGTCCATGCGCGCTGAAGATTTCAGCGTCATTCTGGATCTGGGTTCCGGCGATGATTATGGGGTTTCTAGGGACGCAGTTTTCGTCAATGATTTGTTATTCTGACGTAGTCCACTGGCGCAGAAGATTTCAGCGTCAGCGGTGGAAGTTGGTTCAGGTGATGGTTTCTAGGTCTACAGCGAGTCACTTTTCGTTAATGATTTAAGATTAGGACGTCGTCCATGCGCGCTGAAGATTTCAGCGTCATTCTGGATCTGGGTTCCGGCGATGATTATGGGGTTTCTAGGGACGCAGTTTTCGTCAATGATTTGTTATTCTGACGTAGTCCACTGGCGCAGAAGATTTCAGCGTCAGCGGTGGAAGTTGGTTCCGGTGATGGTTTCTAGGTCTACAGCGAGTCACTTTTCGTTAATGATTTAAGATTCGGACGTCGTCCATGCGCTGAAGATTTCAGCGTCATCTGGATCTGGGTTCCGGCGATGATTATGGGGTTTCTAGGGACGCAGTTTTCGTCAATGATTTGTTATTCTGACGTAGTCCACTGGCGCAGAAGATTTCAGCGTCAGCGGTGGAAGTTGGTTCAGGTGATGGTTTCTAGGTCTACAGCGAGTCACTTTTCGTTAATGATTTAAGATTAGGACGTCGTCCATGCGCGCTGAAGATTTCAGCGTCATTCTGGATCTGGGTTCCGGCGATGATTATGGGGTTTCTAGGGACGCAGTTTTCGTCAATGATTTGTTATTCTGACGTAGTCCACTGGCGCAGAAGATTTCAGCGTCAGCGGTGGAAGTTGGTTCAGGTGATGGTTTCTAGGTCTACAGCGAGTCACTTTTCGTTAATGATTTAAGATTAGGACGTCGTCCATGCGCGCTGAAGATTTCAGCGTCATTCTGGATCTGGGTTCCGGCGATGATTATGGGGTTTCTAGGGACGCAGTTTTCGTCAATGATTTGTTATTCTGACGTAGTCCACTGGCGCAGAAGATTTCAGCGTCAGCGGTGGAAGTTGGTTCAGGTGATGGTTTCTAGGTCTACAGCGAGTCACTTTTCGTTAATGATTTAAGATTAGGACGTCGTCCATGCGCGCTGAAGATTTCAGCGTCATTCTGGATCTGGGTTC
This sequence comes from Populus tremula, assembly GCA_964019445.1. Classification (NCBI taxonomy): domain Eukaryota; kingdom Viridiplantae; phylum Streptophyta; class Magnoliopsida; order Malpighiales; family Salicaceae; genus Populus; species Populus tremula. The sequence goes on from CAXHTJ010001120.1 coordinate 46,438, forward strand.
CGGCGATGATTATGGGGTTTCTAGGGACGCAGTTTTCGTCAATGATTTGTTATTCTGACGTAGTCCACTGGCGCAGAAGATTTCAGCGTCAGCGGTGGAAGTTGGTTCAGGTGATGGTTTCTAGGTCTACAGCGAGTCACTTTTCGTTAATGATTTAAGATTAGGACGTCGTCCATGCGCGCTGAAGATTTCAGCGTCATTCTGGATCTGGGTTCCGGCGATGATTATGGGGTTTCTAGGGACGCAGTTTTCGTCAATGATTTGTTATTCTGACGTAGTCCACTGGCGCAGAAGATTTCAGCGTCAGCGGTGGAAGTTGGTTCCGGTGATGGTTTCTAGGTCTACAGGGAGTTAATGATTTAAGATTCGGACGTCGTCCATGCGCGCTGAAGATTTCAGCGTCACTCTGGATCTGGGTTCCGGCGATGATTATGGGGTTTCTAGGGACGCAGTTTTCGTCAATGATTTGTTATTCTGACGTAGTCCACTGGCACAGAAGATTTCAGCGTCAGCGGTGGAAGTTGGTTCCGGTGATGGTTTCTAGGTCTACAGGGAGTCACTTTTCGTTAATGATTTAAGATTCGGACGTCGTCCATGCGCGCTGAAGATTTCAGCGTCACTCTGGATCTGGGTTCCGGCGATGATTATGGGGTTTCTAGGGACGTAGTTTTCGTCAATGATTTGTTATTCTGACGTAGTCCACTGGCGCAGAAGATTTCAGCGTCAGCGGTGGAAGTTGGTTCAGGTGATGGTTTCTAGGTCTACAGCGAGTCACTTTTCGTTAATGATTTAAGATTAGGACGTCGTCCATGCGCGCTGAAGATTTCAGCGTCATTCTGGATCTGGGTTCCGGCGATGATTATGGGGTTTCTAGGGACGCAGTTTTCGTCAATGATTTGTTATTCTGACGTAGTCCACTGGCGCAGAAGATTTCAGCGTCAGCGGTGGAAGTTGGTTCAGGTGATGGTTTCTAGGTCTACAGCGAGTCACTTTTTGTTAATGATTTAAGATTAGACGTCGTCCATGCGCGCTGAAGATTTCAGCGTCATTCTGGATCTGGGTTCCGGCGATGATTATGGGGTTTCTAGGGACGCAGTTTTCGTCAATGATTTGTTATTCTACGTAGTCCACTGGCGCAGAAGATTTCAGCGTCAGCGGTGGAAGTTGCTCTCGGGATGATTTCTGGTTCTAAAGCGACTCAGTTTTCGTCAATGATTTGTCATCTGACGTAGTCCACGGCGCTGAAGATTCAGCGTCAGCGGTGGAAGTTGGTGCCGGTGATGGTTTCTAGGTCTACAGGGAGTCAGTTTTTGTTAATGATTTAGGATTCGACGTTGTCCATGGCGCTGAAGATTTCAGCGTCACTCTGGATCTGGGTTCCGGCGATGATTATGGGGTTTCTAGGGACGCAGTTTTCGTCAATGATTTGTTATTCTGACGTAGTCCACTGGCGCAGAAGATTTCAGCGTCAGCGGTGGAAGTTGGTTCCGGTGATGGTTTCTAGGTCTACAGCGAGTCACTTTTCGTTAATGATTTAAGATTCGGACGTCGTCCATGCGCACTGAAGATTTCAGCGTCACTCTGGATCTGGGTTCCGGCGATGATTATGGGGTTTCTAGGGACGCAGATTTCGTCAATGATTTGTTATTCTGACGTAGTCCACTGGCACAGAAGATTTCAGCGTCAGCGGTGGAAGTTGGTTCCGGTGATGGTTTCTAGGTCTACAGGAGTCACTTTTCGTTAATGATTTAAGATTCGGACGTCGTCCATGCGCGCTGAAGATTTCAGCGTCACTCTGGATCTGGGTTCCGGCGATGATTATGGGGTTTCTAGGGACGGAGTTTTCGTCAATGATTTGTTATTCTGACGTAGTCCACTGGCGCAGAAGATTTCAGCGTCAGCGGTGGAAGTTGGTTCGGTGATGGTTTCTAGGTCTACAGCGAGTCACTTTTCGTTAATGATTTAAGATTGACGTCGTCCATGCGCGCTGAAGATTTCAGCGTCATCTGGATCTGGTTCCGGCGATGATTATGGGGTTTCTAGGGACGCAGTTTTCGTCAATGATTTGTTATTCTACGTAGTCCACTGGCGCAGAAGATTTCAGCGTCAGCGGTGGAAGTTGTCTCGGGATGATTTCTGGTTTCTAGGACTCAGTTTTCGTCAATGATTTGTTAATTCTGACGTAGTCCACGGCGCTGAAGATTTCAGCGTCAGCGGTGGAAGTTGGTTCCGGTGATGGTTTCTAGGTCTACAGGAGTCAGTTTTGTTAATGATTTAGGATAGACGTCGTCCATGGCGCTGAAGATTTCAGCGTCACTCTGGATCTGGGTTCCGGCGATGATTATGGGGTTTCTAGGGACGCAGTTTTCGTCAATGATTTGTTATTCTGACGTAGTCCACTGGCACAGAAGATTTCAGCGTCAGCGGTGGAAGTTGGTTCCGGTGATGGTTTCTAGGTCTACAGGAGTCACTTTTCGTTAATGATTTAAGATTCGGACGTCGTCCATGCGCGCTGAAGATTTCAGCGTCACTCTGGATCTGGGTTCCGGCGATGATTATGGGGTTTCTAGGGACGCAGTTTTCGTCAATGATTTGTTATTCTGACGTAGTCCACTGGCACAGAAGATTTCAGCGTCAGCGGTGGAAGTTGGTTCCGGTGATGGTTTCTAGGTCTACAGGGAGTCACTTTTCGTTAATGATTTAAGATTCGGACGTCGTCCATGCGCGCTGAAGATTTCAGCGTCACTCTGGATCTGGGTTCCGGCGATGATTATGGGGTTTCTAGGGACGCAGTTTTCGTCAATGATTTGTTATTCTGACGTAGTCCACTGGCGCAGAAGATTTCAGCGTCAGCGGTGGAAGTTGGTTCCGGTGATGGTTTCTAGGTCTACAGGGAGTCACTTTTCGTTAATGATTTAAGATTCGGACGTCGTCCATGCGCGCTGAAGATTTCAGCGTCACTCTGGATCTGGGTTCCGGCGATGATTATGGGGTTTCTAGGGACGCAGTTTTCGTCAATGATTTGTTATTCTGACGTAGTCCACTGGCGCAGAAGATTTCAGCGTCAGCGGTGGAAGTTGGTTCAGGTGATGGTTTCTAGGTCTACAGCGAGTCACTTTTCGTTAATGATTTAAGATTAGGACGTCGTCCATGCGCGCTGAAGATTTCAGCGTCATTCTGGATCTGGGTTCCGGCGATGATTATGGGGTTTCTAGGGACGCAGTTTTCGTCAATGATTTGTTATTCTACGTAGTCCACTGGCGCAGAAGATTTCAGCGTCAGCGGTGGAAGTTGCTCTCGGGATGATTTCTGGTTCTAGCGACTCAGTTTTCGTCAATGATTTGTATCTGACGTAGTCCATGGCGCTGAAGATTCAGCGTCAGCGGTGGAAGTTGGTTCCGGTGATGGTTTCTAGGTCTACAGGGAGTCAGTTTTCGTTAATGATTTAGATTCCGACGTTGTCCATGGCGCTGAAGATTTCAGCGTCACT
>CAXHTJ010001121.1:0-31575 GCA_964019445.1 Populus tremula
GAAATCTCTCCTTGCACATATGTACCCAAACCCAATCGCGGGGCTGAAAGACAACATGTTTGCGCCCCTTATTGGCTTTGGTCGCATACACATGATTCCTCCTTTCAATCTGTTGCCGCACACTCTCATGGAGTGTCTTCACCACATGTGCTTTACGATTACTATCCAAACTAACCCTTTCATCAATAGGCAAAGGAATCAAATCCATTGGAGTTAAAGGGTTAAATCCATACACAATTTCAAATGGTGAAAATTTAGTAGTAGAGTGCACACTACGATTAAATGCAAACTCTATAAATGGCAAACAATCTTCCCAATTCTTTAAGTTCTTTTGAATGACATCACGCAAAAGTTGTGTTAAGGTCTTATTAACTACTTCGGTTTGTCCATCTATTTGGGGGTGACAAGTAGTTGAAAACAATAGTTTAGTACCCAATTTTCCCCATAACACCTTCCAAAAATAGCTAAGGAACTTAACATCTCTATCAGAAACAATGCTCTTAGGGACCCCGTGAAGTCGTACTATCTCCCTAAAGAACAAATCAACAATGTTAGTGGCATCATCGGTTTTATGACATGGAATAAAGTGTGCCATCTTTGAAAACCTATCAACAACTACAAAGATTGAATCCCTACCCATGGCTCCTTAGGTACAGGTAAAGGGGTGTACAAGCCATGTGGTTGAGTCCTAGACTTTGCTCTCCTACAAGTTATGCATTGATCACATATGCGCTGCACATCCTTTTTCATTTTAGGCCAATAAAAATGCTCATGCAACACATCCAAAGTCTTAACAACACCAAAATGCCCCATCAACCCGCCCCCATGTGCTTCACGTACAAGCAATTCACGCATAGAACTTAATGGAACACACAATCGACTCTCTTTAAACAAATATCCATCAAGTCTATAAAACTTCCCAAAAGCTGAAGTTTCGCAAGCATTGTAAACATTAGCAAAATCACTATCATCCTTGTACAATTTTTTTGTGTGTTCAAATCCTAGAAATCTAGCATCCAAAGTAGATAAAAGAACATACCTGCGCGAAAGTGCATCAGCCACAATGTTTTCTTTTCCTTGCTTATACTTGATCACATACGGAAATGTTTCAATAAATTCCACCCATTTGGCATATCTCCTACTCAACTTACCTTGCCCTTTCAAGTGCTTCAATGATTTATGATCAGAATGTATCACAAACTTAATGGGCCACAGGTAATGCTGACACGTCTTTAGAGTTCTTACCAAGGCATAGAGCTCCTTGTCATATGTAGGGTAATTCAAAGCTGCCCCATTAAGTTTTTCGCTGAAATACGCAATGGGCCTTTTATCCTGCATTAACACAACTCCTATACCAATACCTGACGCATCACATTCAACTTCAAAAGCTCTCGTAAAGTCTGGCAAAGCTAAAACAGGTGCCGAACAAAGTTTATCTTTTAACAAATTAAAAGCCTTATCTTGTTCATCATTCCATTTGAATCCAACAGACTTTTTAACAATTTTAGTTAAAGGTGCAGCAATAGTACTAAAATCCTTCACAAACCTTCTATAAAAACTCGCAAGTCCATGAAAACTCCTTACCTCACTTACCGATTGTGGTGTAGGCCAATCCTGGATGGCCTTAACTTTCTCCTTGTCCGTCTCGATACCCTGCGCAGTTACGACATAGCCAAGAAACACAATTTTTCCATACAAAAGGTACACTTCTTAAGATTAGCATATAATTGCTCACTACGCAACACACTAAGTACATTACGCAAATGATCAAGATGCTCATTTAAGTTTTGCTATAGATCAAAATGTCATCAAAATACACAACAACAAACTTACCTATAAACGCACGCAATACATGATTCATTAAACGCATGAACGTGTTAGGCGCGTTCGTAAGTCCAAACGGCATGAGTAACCATTCATGCTTAGTCTTAAATGCAGTTTTCCACTCATCACCCTCTTTCATCATAATCTGATGGTACCCACTTTTTAGATCAATCTTAGAGAAAATACATGATCCATGTAACTCATCTAGCATGTCATCAAGCCTAGGAATAGGATGTCGATACTTTACCGTTATGTTATTGACGGCACGACAATCAACACACATCCTCCATGTTCCATCCTTTTTAGGCACAAGTAGCACTGGCACAGCACAAGGACTCATACTCTCACGAATGTAACCCTTCATCATCAACTCATCTACTTGCCTTTGAAGCTCCTTTGTCTCCTCAGGGTTGCTTCTATAGGCTGGATGGTTAGGAATCGAAGCTCTGGGCACAAGGTCAATTTGATGTTCAATCCCCCTTAATGGTGGTAATTCATTAGGGATGTCTTCAGGAAATACATCATCAAACTCCTGCATCAAAGAAACAGCCACACTAGGAATAGCAGAATCAAGATCGTTAGTGTTAAAATAAGCCTCCTTATACACAAGTAAGATCATTGGCTTATTAGTGAAAAATGCAGATCTGATTTGAGATCCTTTTGCATAAAAATTAGGTTGTTTCTTTAATTTTTCCACACTACTATCATCACACAAGCTTACTTTCTTCACTCCTCGGTTTTTACCTCCACTCTCAACCGGTTTAATTAATGATTTAGGTTTAGCCGAATCTGATGGTTTTCTCTCACCATTGTCCTCACGTGAATTTTCACTCTTCCCATCCTCACATTCTTTTTTTAATTTGATTTGATCATCATACACTTGTTTTGGAGAAAGAGGTACAAGAGTGATGGTTTTACCATCCTTTACAATAGTGAACCTATTTCTAAACCCATCATGAATCGCTTTCCGATCAAACTGCCATGGACGCCCCAAAAGTAAGTGACTAGCATGCATTGGGACTACATCACACAAAATCTCATCAGAATACTTCCCAATAGCAAACGCAATCAAAACCTGCTTAGTAACCCTCACTTCACCACATTCATTCAACCATTGCAATCTATAAGGCCTCGTATGCTTAATACAACTCAGATTCAATTTCTTCACAAGGGTATCACTAGCAACATTAGCACAACTACCTCCATCAATTATCATGCTACATACCTTGTTTTGGATATGACATCGAGTGTGAAATGTATTTTCCCGTTGCTGATCTACATCATCTTCTTTGATTTGCATGTTCAGCGCACGCCTTATAACCAAGGCCTCTCCCTCAACAGGATATGCAATCTCCTCATCACTACAATCCACCAAAGGTGGCATCTCTTCACTTTCAGATTTGTCACTTTCAGATTCAACCTCCCCATTGTCTCTTGTAAGCATAACTCTTCGGTTTGGACACTGAGATGCAATGTGCCCCTTCCCTAAACACTTAAAGCATTTAATATCTCTATCACGAGTAGGTTGATATTCAGATTTACCTTTCCCATCCATATGAGTATCCTTTTTGGCCTTAGGTGGTTCGGCCCTTGCATAAGGCTTTGGTTGGGCAGCCCCCTCTATCTTAAAATTCAGCCTCCATATTGAGGAAGATGATGCCGAATTGGTCTGAAAACGTGTACTGCCCCTTCTCTTTATTTGCCTCTCCACCTTCGTTGCCATATGGAACATGTCCTCCAATTCCACACAATGTTGTAATTCTACAACATTCGCAATGTCTCTATTCAACCCATTTAGAAATCTAGCCATAGTAGCTTCCCGATCCTCAATCACATTGGCCTAGAAATACTCATCCACGGACCTAGAACCCTGATTCAAACCCTGCAATTTCAGATACAAATCTCTATAATAGTGGTTAGGCACAAATCGCCTTCTCATCAACACTTTCATCTCCTCCCACGACACTACCAGCCTCTCTCCACTCCTCCTTCTACTAATAACATTCTGATCCAACACCAAGCTTAAAGAAGCATTGAATGGGCTTGTTCAGAACTTATGGAGCAAGATGGACCTAGAAGGGCTTGGGACATTTAAGGAGCATGAAGGACAACCTTTAATTCATCTAGTTCATGTCCAAGAAGAGCCCAATTCATGTGGAATAAGGGGTTGATATGTCCGGCCCAATACCAGCCTTGTTAGGCTTGTTTTATTTCCTAATGCTACAAGGATAAAAAGCCAGCAATTTATTCTCCTAATTAAGTAAGGAAGTTGGCCATATCTTATTCCTAAAGAGGGGAGGACTATTTAATGATTTTCCTAACATAGGAAGGAAAGTAATTAAATCAGCAAGAAAGGAGGAAATTTATCCAAGCTAATCAAGGACATCAAAGGAAAGGGGGCAGCAACACAAATTTGATTCTAGCATATTTAGGATGGTAATTTTCGGATTTTTATTATTTTCTTCCTAGTTTAGGGTTTATTTATATTATTTAGGTTTAATTGTAAGTGGGCATCATATAAGTCCACATAAGGGGTCCATTAGGGTTTATTTAAGTCTAGAGTCAGTATAAATAAAGGCATAACCAGACATGTAAGTTGGACAATTCTTATTAATAAAACTTCTTGTTTGCCGCACTTTGTGTGTGTGTGTGTGTTGGTTAGATAATCTCCCTTCCATGGTTCTCTAAAGAACTGAAAACGACTTATCGAAGAACAACTGTCTTCGTGGCATCATCCTTACACTTCTCGTTCGCGAATCAATATTCGTTGGGTGGGGGTCTCCGTTTTCAATAGTGCTGGTGCCTAGGTACAAGTTATCTTTGTGTCACACTCCTATCAAACCTGATTTACTTGGCTTTCCGGGAATTGGTGTCTTGCGTGTGGGTTGCATGACCACGTGATCACGAGGTTCGCATCATTTGGTATCAGAGCTTGGCTCCATTAATCAGGTTATATCCTTCTAAAATTTTTGTTTCTTGTTGTTTTCGCAAAAAAAAATAATTCCTTAATGTCCAATTACTTCTTGTCTTGATTTTGCAGCATATCAAAAAAAAAAAAAGGTTATTTTTTTTTGTTACAGTCCAAAATATATCAGTAGCAAAAAAAATACAAAAAAAAGAAAATTCATATTAATAAAACTTCTTGTTTGCCGCACTTTGTGTGTGTGTGTTGGTGAGATAATCTCCCTTCCATGGTTCTCTAAAGAGCTGAAAACGACTTATCGAAGAACAACTGTCTTCGTGGCATCATACTTATACTTCTCATTCGCGAATCAATATTCGTTGGGTGGGGGTCTTCGTTTCCAATAGTGCTGGTGCCTAGGTACAAGTTATCTTTGTGTCACACTCCTATCAAACCTGATTTACTTGGCTTTCCGGGAATTGGTGTCTTTGCATGTGGGTTGCGTGACCACGTGATCACGAGGTTCGCATCACTTGTGGAACTTGGAAATTTCCAAAACCAGCTACCACATCCTTGTAGGAAAAGAATCCAAACCAAATAGGAAGTCCACAAGTTAAATGGAAGTAAATAACAAAATCCATATAGCCTCCGTTGACCAGTATTGCGGTTCCTTCCTGAGCTCCAATTGACCTGAATTTTTAACCCAAGGTAGTAAGATATGTCTGGAGAGTCCATATAAAACATTAGCCCGATCCAATGGTCGGATTGAGAATTATGATTGTTGCCGTAAACCTGGACTGTTGCGCTTTTTACGCCAAAATCCGAATCTAACCTTACTTGAGTCGTATCACAAGGCTGAACCGTATCATTCCCTCCCTCTTCAAGAAGATTCGCCCTCGAATCTTGAATAGGATTAATGGTGACTTTAGTAGCCTCTTGTTTAAGCCTTCGAAATCCCCTTATTGCTAACACCTTTCTCCAACAACACTGTATAGAAGTAGTGACTGACAAGAATTTCAAATAAGCACGCCGTACTAACCACTTGCGTACATACTTTTGAATGATAACCACAACGACTCTCCTTCTTCTTTCATCCTTTTGGCGTTGTACCTCTTTTTCCCATGAAGCTTGAAGATCATAGAATAATCTTCTACACTTATCAACTTCTCGTTCTAGAACCCCCAAACCATGGCTTAGTATTTCGCATCGTTGATCTACAATCCTCCTCTATTCCCTCTCCCTTGGTGAATACATGACACAGATAGGGGAAAAAAACAAGAAGACAACAAAACGAATAGAGTTTATAACAGGAAGAACACTGATTTAGATTCGAGATTACGAATCTGAATTTTGTTTGGACTAGAACTTATCGGAAAAAAAAAAAAACAAATGCGAAAGTGATGAAAATGACTCAAACAACAACCAAATATCAAAATATGATGATAGTATATTGGCAGGAACGAAATAAAACAGAAACAAAATAAGTTTTGAAAGATAACACCAAACAGACCCGTTACGACAAAACAAGACCCAGTTCAGGAACCTAAAGAAACCAATATCCAAATGACCTCAAATTTAATATGTAGTATTAAAATACTATGAAATCACCAAAAATCAATTTATAGGTCGTTCTCTTGTTTCTAGGTACTCAAACTCTTTGTAAGATCAGTTTGCGGCAGAATTGAACCTCCTATTAAAACCTCCAGAAGCTTGATACGATCCAGGCAAGGTCAAATTCGGATTTTGACGTAAAATGTGCAACTATCTAGTTTTACGGAAATAATCATAATTCTCAATCCTACCGTTGGATCGGGCTGAAATTTTACGTGGAGGCTCCTGACATGTTTTCGTACCTTGGGTTAAAATATCATGTCAATCGGAGTTCGGTAAGGCATCCAAACACGGGTCAACAGAGGCTGTTCAAGTTTTGTTATTTACTTCCTTTTGACTTGTGGACTTTCTATTTGGCTAGGATTCTTTTCCTAAATGGATGTGGCAGCTTATTTTGGGAAACTCCTAACTCTACAAAGATCTTTAATGGGCTACAACATAGTTTTCAAGTGTGGCAAGGATTCATAAATGTTTCAGAATCCTTTTCTTACAAGGATTCCTTATTCATCCTAGCTACAAAAAGGAAAGAAGATTTCAGAATTAATTCCACCTTCAGATTTGATTCTCCTAGCTTATATGGGACTTCTAAAAAACAACAAATCTGATCCTATCATATTTAGGATATTAAATTCGGATTTATTTATTTTATTGTTATTTGCTTCCTAGTTTAAGGTTTATTTATATTATTTGGGTTTAATTGTAAGTGGGCATCATATAAGTCCACATAAGGGGTCCATTAGGGTTTATTTAAGTCTAGAGTCAGTATAAATAAAGGCATAACCAGACATGTAAGTTGGACAATTCTTATTAATAAAACTTCTTGTTTGCCGCACTTTGTGTGTGTGTGTGTTGGTGAGATAATCTCCCTTCCATGGTTCTCTAAAGAGCTGAAAACGACTTATCGAAGAACAACTGTCGTCGTGGCATCATCCTTATACTTCTCATTCGCGAATCAATATTCGTTGGGTGGGGGTTTCCATTTCCAATAGTGCTGGTGCCTAGGTACAAGTTATCTTTGTGTCACACTCCTATCAAACCTGATTTACTTGGCTTTCCGGGAATTGGTGTCTTGCGTGTGGGTTGCGTGACCACGTCATCACGAGGTTCGTATCAAAGCCAGTATCAAAATAGGCCCAAATTTAATATATGGTGCGATATCATCCCCAATACACATAATATGAAGTTTCAATTGATTCTAAGGTGGTTTGCTTATGGTTCACTAATAGTAGTGTTTCTGCGGCAGAATTGAACCTCGAATTAAAACCTCAAGAAAACAATATCAGAATAAACCCAAAATTTACATATGATGCCTTATCACCCCCAATAGACTGAATATGAAGTTTAAATTGATTCTGATGTGGTTTTCTTCTGGTTCACTAAGAGTAGGGTTTATGTGGCAGAATTGAATCTCGAATTAAAACCTCAAGCAAAAGACATCAGAATAAGCCCAAATTTGAAATATGATGCGATCTCACTCCCAATACACTAAATATAAAGTTTCAATTGATCTGAGGTGGTTTGCTTAAAGTTCACCAAGAATTGTGTTTCTACGACACAAATTTAATGATCCTTCAAATTTCAACTAATCACTCTCTCTCTCTGTCTTTTTTTTTAATTTATTTTTAATATACTGATATGATTAGAGACATTAACAAGATGAAATATAACCCTTTTTTTTGTTTTTTTGCTTAGATGACACAGACACGAAGAATAAGAAGATGGACGCAAACACTGAAGAACTTAAAGGAACACTAAAAAAAATTAAAAAAAAAAATCGAAAATCACAAAAGGATATGACCTTGTTTCGGAGCCTAGCTCTGATACCAACTAATGCGAACCTCGTGATCACGTGCTCACGCAACCCACAATCAAGATTGAGATCTGATCCCGGAAAGTCGAAATAGGTCTGATAGGAGTGTGACACAATGGAAACCGGCCCCAAGGCACCAGCACTATTGGAATGAGTAGAATGATGCCACGAAGCCAGTTAATCTTCGATAAGTCAGATTCAGTTCGTTCAAGAACTAAAGAATGCAAGAATCACTCTCACACGTTAAAACTAAAAAATTCAGAATAATATTCATCAAAAGCTGCCAAAATTGTGGCTTACATGAGTTTAAATAGTTCTTGAAAAATTAACCCTAATGGACCTCTTATGTGGACTTATATGAGGTCCACTCAAAACTGACCCAAAACCATAAACTGAAAAGCCCATAACCTGATCCAAACAAGCCTTGTACCCTAACTCAAAACAAAGTTTTAATTACGCCCAAGACTTTGGAATTTGGTTTTTGATCAAATCGAATGTATCATTCGCGATAAGCTTATTTTGATGAGGAATGTTCAACAAACAAATGAAAACATAAGGATCCAAAGACTTTGGAGGGTCAATAACATGGACTCTTAATTTGATGTTTACCTGGTTGTTTTTGTTCCCCTCGCATATCTAGTTGGTCTAAGTTTTTGTTTTGTTATGTGGCTAGTGATGTAACCATATTATTCGATAGTTTCACCCGCATTTAACTAGTGTTTTGCATATGTTATTTATATAAAATGCCTTGATATTCTTTGTTTTATGTTTTGAAGGCATTTTTGGATGAAAGATGCAAAAAGGAGTAAATTGGAGGTAATTGGCAGATTTGACGTTCAGTCGGTATTTTGTGCAGAGCGTGAGTTCCAGAGATCGAAATGAAGTGATTCCAGTGGCATTAAAAATTTAACATCCATACCTTTGGAAATGTAATGCAAGAAAAATAAAAAGAGAAAGATCATGGAAATCACATCCTTCAAAGTCAAATTCGCAGTCTGCCAATGTTGACCTTTGCCCATTCAAAATTCAATATCTGAGCTTCAGAAGTCCAATTGATGCAAACTCAATTTTTTTTGGATTCCTTACTCAAAGATCTATAAACGCTCCAAATTTCAGCCAAAAAAAGATGTCATATGAGGTATATATGATTTTTCAAAGATGACAGCTGAATTCTGCCAGCAAGCAGGTTGGTGAAGAAACGAATCCAAATTTCATCTAGAAGCATCCAAACCCACCACAATTTAGCTCCTCTAGTAAATATTCTAGAAGGTCAAGGAAGGCAGCCACCAACCTCATGGCAGCCACCAACCTCAAGACAGCAGCCAGCAGCCAGCAGCACAGCCGCCAGCCCCAGCCGCCTTCACACTACCACCATCTATTGATGTTCACACTTGAACTTTGATTTTCTTACTTACAATTTGTGTATAAATAGAGGGTGAGTAGAAGGAGGTAGCAAGAAGAAGAAGAAGTAGAAGGAGGTAGCAAAAAGAAGAAGAAGAAGAAGTAGAAGGAGGTAGCAAAAAGAAGAAGAAGAAGAAGGAGGAGGAGGAAACACAAACTCTCCTCTCTACAAATCAGAAATTATGTATTCTTTCATCTTTAGGAGTAGTTGTTCAATAGATATGCAAGGCTAAGCTCGTTTTCTTGGTTGCAAGGACACAAACAAACCTTCGGATTTCAAGAACTGTGAGATTTATTCTTCCTTTTATTTTCAGTTTATGTTATGAATGAGTATGTTTGTTTTCCTATGCATATTTCCTATGATTGTTTATCTTAATTGCTAGAGCGGACTCTAAGTTATTATTGTGAACAATCTATTGCTAAGTTTGATATCAAAACCGGAGTTGTGGTATATAAACTTGTGAAGCAACTAAGCTTGATAATTGTAGCGGAACTATGTTATTAAACTTAGGGAGAACATTCGATCATAGCAACACAAATTGACAACTTGGTTGTTAAGATTAATGAATTTATCTGGATCTTAAGGCTGCCATTGGATTAAATCATTAGTGCGGACACTGTGATTGTTTGTTGGTTAGGGCTAGTTATACGGCGGATCCGTTAATTAACCAATATTAAGAAAAGATAAAATTCATAATATAAACTGGAGTTTCGTTTCAAGGATCGGTTCTAATTTCGGTTGGTGGATGTGTGCTTGCAACCAAGGTTTGTTTTCTTGATATATTTCAGTTTCAATTGATTTTGTTTGCTAGTTTAATTTCTGCCATAGTTTAAATCATTTCAAATCAATCCCCCCCAATTACATAACGTACAACATAAAAATCTAACTTCAAACTTCCTCGTGGGATCGACCCCTTGCTTGCTCTATACTATCTTGTGTGTTTTAAGCTAGGGTAATTAATTTGTGCGACCGCGACATCGCAACAGCTAGCCTGTAGCCATTTGTTGGTTTTCGTTTCTGTCCACATTGTAAATCTTGGGCATGCCCATTATATTCTTTGTATTATTTTCTTTTAATACATAAGTCAGCTTACCAAAAAAAAGAACATGGATTTAGGGGCTTTATTTTATTTTGTTACCTGCCCGAGGCTTGTTTGGGCTTAATTAATACTTCGTTTTAAGCTAGGATCCAAGGCTTGTTTGGATTAAGTTATGGGCCTTTTTACTTTAGGGTTTTGGGCTAGTTTTGAGTGGACCTCATATAAGTCCACATAAGGGGTCCATTAGGGTTAAGCTTTCAAGAACTATTTAAACTCATGTAGGCCAGATCGTGATGTTAAGTTCCTTAGTTACTAATGCGGACCAGCCCAGAAACACCAACAAGGACCCATTACATGTTCCAAATGGACCAATGACTCGGTCCAAGACAAAGACATTGAAAGACGCATTGAATGCATTGGTTTTGAAGGTTTCCACCAAGTCAGAATTGGAAGGTCCATTCGAGTATCAAGAGGAGATCCTAATACATCTTATCCATGTGCAAGAGGGGTCCAATACAACCTTATTTGGGCCATGAGATGAGGGCTTTATTTTATTTTGTTAGCTACAGCCTAAGGCTTGTTTGGGCTTAATTCATACTTTGTTTTAAGCTAGGATCCAAGGCTTGTTTGGATTAAGTTATGGTCTTTTCATTTTAGGATTTTGGGCCAGTTTTGAGTGGACCTCATATAAGTCCACATAAAGGGTCCATTAGGGTTAACTTTTGAAGAACTATTTAAACTCATGTAGGCCAAAATTTCGACAGCTTTGATGATAATTACTTCTGAATTTTTTAGTTTTAACGTGTGAGAGTGATTCTTGCATTCTTCAGTTCTTGAACGAACTGAATCTGACTTATCGAAGATTAACTAGCTTCGTGGCGTCATTCTACTCATTCCAATAGTGTAGGTGCCTTGGGGCAGGTTTCCATTGTGTCGCACTCCTATCAGACCTATTTCGGCTTTCCAGGATCAGATCTCAATCTTGATTGTGGGTTGCATGACCACGTGATCACGAGGTTCGCATCAGTTACTTTTGGAAGACCTTATGGGGAAAGTTGGGAACTAAACTCTTATTTTCAACAACATGCCATCCTCAAACAGATTGACAAATTGAGGTAGTGAATAGAACATTATCCCAACTTTTACGTGCTGTAATTCAAAAGAATTTGAAAAGTTGGGAAGAATGTTTGCCTTTTGTTGAGTTTGCTTATAATAGAACTGTGCATTCAACTACTACTTTTTCTCCTTTTGAAATTGTTTATGGTTTTAATCCACTAACTCCTATAGACTTAATTCCTTTACGTTTTGAAGAAAGGGTAAGTTTAGATGGTGAAAAGAAGGCAAAGATGGTGAGAGAACTCCATGAGGGAGTTCAACTACAAATAGAGAAAAAGAACAGACTTTACGCTTCTAAAGCAAATAAGGGACGTAAACTGGTTGTTTTCCAACCCGTTGATTGGGTATGGGTGCACATGCGTAAGGAACGATTTCCTAACCAAAGGAAATCAAAATTACAGCCTCGTGGTGATGGTCTTTTTCAGGTTTTAGAGAGAATCAATAACAACGCATACAAAATTGACCTTCCAGGTGAGTATAGTGTTAGTGCTACCTTTAATGTTGCTGATCTTACTTTGTTTGATACATATTTTGATTCGAGGTCGAATCCTTTCGAGGAGAGAGGGGATGATGCGGACCAGCCCAGAAACACCAGTAAGGACCCATTACAGGTTCCAAATGGACCGATGACAAGGTCCAAGACAAAGACATTGAAAGACGCATTGAATGCATTGGTTTTGAAGGTTTCCATCAAGTCAGAATTGGAAGGTCCATTGGAGTATCTCTCTCCTCGCTCTCTCCTCGCTCTCTCTCCCTCTCTCTCTCTAATCTGTATTGTCTTTGATCTCCTTGGTTCACCGTTGGATCGTCACCATTTTTGAGTATGTTGTTCTTCACAACATGCTCTACATCTTGACCGAACGGATCATCATTTCAATCAATGAACTGTGAGATACGGGACTTGTAATTCTGGGGTTGTCGAAGCTCGATCTCTTTGGTTCACCGTTGGATCGTCACCATATTTGAGTATGTTCTCCATCAGAACATGCTCTACATCTTGACCGAAGGGATCATCTTTTCAATCAATGAACTGAGAGATACTGGCCTCGTAATTATTTGAGATAAGGTGAGTAGCTGCATCTTTTTCAGTGGGTTTTCTTTCTGGACTTCTAATACCAGCTATAAACATGATAATCTCTCATTAGAGCTTTGCTATCTCTAGTAAATGTCTATTGCCATAATGTCTTCATGTTCTGGTGTGGAATTTGTTCCATTGGTTAGCTGTAACATTAAACAACAAAATGAAGTTAGTCTGGACACAATTGAATACAACTCATTTGGAAGTTCATTTGCTTGCTGGTTAGAGAGTGGTGTTGTCGAAGCTCGATCTCCTTTGTTCACCGTTGGATCGTCACCATCTTTTAGTATGTTGTTTTTCTGAACCTGCTATATATCTTGACCGAACGGATCGTTGTTCCAATCAAATTTCTGGTAGATACGGGACTTGCAATTCTGTACCATAATGTCTTTGTGTTCTGCTATCGAATCTGTTCCAATGGTTAGCTCTGACATTGAACAACAAAATGCAGTTAAATCTGGACATACCTTACAATTAGAGCTCCATGATATGCTAATTAGTCACGACATGTTGAGTTCTAAAGTTGATGAGTTGAAGGTTGGGTCTAAGCAACAAGAACAGCTAAACCTTAGCCCCAAATTGAATTTTTTAAATGCTTTGAAGGGCTCTGATGTTGATGACAATAAGGGTAGGATGTCCCTTGATATGAATCCAGTCCGTAACTTGCATTTTGCTCCCCCCGCAATAACTAATGGTCGTGTGACAGTAGCTCCTCCACTTGATGTGTTTGAGGATGGCTGTGAACTTTGGAAATCCACTCTAGTTGGTCATTTCGTGGGTCAGAAATTACCCTATCCTGTTGTTAATTCTATTGCCAAAAGAATATGGGGCTCCCACGGTCTATCCGATGTTTTATCTTCTGATAATGGTTTCTTTCTCTTCACTTTTGATTCTGTCGATCGCGCCACTAATGTTCTGGAGAGAGCCCCATGGCACATGGCCAACAGACCTTTGGTGCTTAAACGTTGGCATCCGAACATGCAATTTTTGAAAGATGATCTGGATAGAGTTCCGGTATGGGTTAAGCTCTATAATGTTCCTCTCGAGTATTGGACTGTTAAGGGGTTGAGTTGTGTAGCGAGTGCTATTGGGGTTCCCCTTCATGCTGACCTCACTACATTATTGCGTAAAAGGCTTAGCTACGCAAGAGTTTGCGTTGAGATAGAAGCTTCGAAAACGCTGGTGAAGGAATACGACCTTCGCTGTCCAAATGGGTTATTCATAACAATTTCAGCGGATTATGAATGGATACCATCAAGGTGCAATAATTGCAATGTCTTTGGACATACCACAGCGATATGTGCTACCAGTAAAGTTGATGATCGTACAATGGGGGCAGATGGAAAAAGGAAAATAGGAGTTGTGAACTCTAAACCTGCAGATAATAAGCAGAATCAGCTTCAATGGCAGGTAGTTGGTAAACGAAATAAGGGTGTTACGATTGGTGAGAATGATTGTTTGGCATCTAAAGAGCTTAATTGTAATGAGAATGGTTCTGTAGCATCTGCTTTACATATTGCTGATTGTCATACGAATGAAACTGCGACATCAGATGTGCCCAATGCTGGTTGTTATGAAGATGAAAATCCTACCTCTCCTCTTGTTTTGAAGAGTTTACGAGCAGACATGGTGCCGGAGGAAGGGGCTGCATGTACTTCTTTAGATCAAAGTTTAACCATCTGTAATACAATTGCTTATGCACCCATGAACCCTGTTAGTCATGAGGTGAATGTTGATATTGGAGCTATGGGAGCTGATACAGGTAAGGAAGACGAGGATAAGGAGTCGACGTCACTGATCCCAACAAGTCCGCAAAGTCCGATTTCTTCTGACGGGGAAACTTTTATTAATCAGTTAGCTAGCAAGGCTAGAGACTCTCTAGAGAAAAAGAAAACGGGTTCTCCAGGCTTTTCAAAGAAGAGTAAGAAATCTGGCTCCTCGAGGGGGGGCAAGTCAAGGTAATCAGTGTGTTGCTGTTTGGTACTCCTCTCTAATTCCCTATGATTATTGGATGTTGGAATGTTAGAGGTTTGAATGATCCCATAAAGCATTCAGAACTGCGTCAGCTCATCCATCAAGAGAGGATGGTTTTTTTTGGTTTGGTTGAAACTCGGGTTAGAGACAGGAATAAAGATAATGTTTCGCAACTTCTTCTGCGTAATTGGTCATTCTTGTATAATTATGATTTCTCTTGTCGTGGTCGTATTTGGGTTTGTTGGAATGCTGATTTGGTGAAGGTGGATGTTCTGGGAATGTCAGACCAGGCTATCCATGTTTCTGTCATGATATTAGCTACCAATATCTGTTTTAATGCTTCAATCATTTACGGAGACAATAATGCATCCTTACGTGAGGCTTTATGGTCTGATATTGTGAGTCGTAGTGATGGATGGGAGTCAACCCCATGGATTCTTATGGGCGACTTTAATGCTATCCGCAACCAGTCAGAGAGGTTAGGAGGGTCTTCTACGTGGGCTGGTCATATGGACAGATTGGAAACATGTATACGTGAAGCGAAAGTGGATGATCTTCGGTATTCAGGTATGCATTATACTTGGACGAACCAATGTCCTGAGAATATGATTATGCGGAAACTAGATAGAGTGCTTGTAAATGAGAAGTGGAATATGCACTTCCCATTGTCGGAAGCGAGATTCTTGCCTGCTGGTATGTCGGATCATTCTCCCATGGTGGTAAAAGTCACTGGTAATGTTCAGAACATAAAGAAACCATTCAGATTCTTCGATATGTGGATGGATCATGACGAGTTCATGCCCTTGGTGAAGAAAGTATGGGATCAGCATTCGGGGGTTGTCCAATGTATCAGTTGTGTTGCAAACTAAGGAAGCTAAAGCAGGAACTTAAACATTTCAATAAGACTCACTTCTCCAATATTTCCGATAGAGTCAAAGATGCAAAAGATCACATGGATAAGGCTCAACAAGCTCTGCATACAGCGCCTGAGAATCCAACATTGCGTATGCGAGAAAGAGATGCTGTTCGTAACTATGCTTCTACTGTCAGGGCGGAAGAGAGTTTTTTCAAACAAAAGGCAAGGATGCAATGGCTTAGCTTGGGGGATCAGAATACTAGCTACTTCCACAAATCAGTAAATGGAAGACAGAATAGAAATAAGCTTCTCTCCATTACAAGGGAGGATGGGGAAGTCGTTGAAGGACACGAGGCAGTCAAATCAGAAGTAATTGCATACTTCCAGCGTGTGTTGGGAGTGAATCAGATGCCTAGGGTCTTGAACGAGGAAGTGATGCAATCGGCAATTAACTGCAAACTGTCTTCGACTCAACAGCATGAACTAGCACAAGAAGTAACAAGGGAGGAGATTAAGAATGCTATGTTTAGTTTGAAAAACAACAAAGCCCCTGGCCCGGATGGCTTCAACGCAGGTTTCTTCAAAAGAATGTGGCATATAGTGGGGGAAGATGTAATCAAAGCTGTTAGCTCCTTCTTTCAGACTCGTAGAATGCTTAAAGAAATGAATGCTACATCCATTTCCCTTATCCCTAAAGTTGCTAATCCTACGAGGTTGACAGATTTTCGTCCTATATCTTGCTGCAATACAGTATACAAATGCATCGCGAAGATTCTAGCTGGGAGAATGAAAGTTGTTTTGCCGTCCTTAGTAGGTCCGTATCAGACAGCTTTTATCTCTGGACGGAGAATCAGCGACAATATTCTTTTGTCTCAGGAGCTAATGAAAGGCTATCATAAATCTACGGGTCCGGCTCGTTGTGCTATGAAAGTAGATCTGATGAAGGCTTATGACTCGGTTCGGTGGGATTTCGTTGATGCTACGTTAATAAAAATGGGATTCCCTAGAACAGTGGTTGATTGGATCATGGTGTGTGTTACATCGTGTCAATTCTCAATCAACGTCAACGGTGAACTTGCAGGTTACTTTAATGGGGGTAGAGGGCTGAGACAAGGTGATCCATTATCTCCATATTTGTTTGTCCTTTGCATGGAAATCCTGTCAGGGCTGTTCTGCAATATGAGTGCCAATCAAAACTTCAAGTTCCACTGGAGATGCAAGAAGGACAGAATTTCTCATCTTTGCTTTGCCGACGACTTGATGATATTCAGCAAAGGGGATGTACACTCAGTTCGTATGATCAAAAATGCACTCATAGAGTTTCAAGATCTATCAGGTCTATATCCAAATCCAAACAAAAGTGACATCTTCTTGAGCGGTGTGTTAGGTGCTGAGAGGGAACAGATTATCAGTATTCTTGGGTTTAGAGAGGGGGAGCTTCCTATGAAATATTTGGGAGTGCCTCTTATCTCGTCCAGACTAAAGGCTGTTGATTGTAAGGGCCTCGTGGATCGAATTACCGCTAAAGTACGACATTGGACCTGCAGAACACTCTCTTTCGCAGGGCGAGTACAACTGATTAACTCAGTTTTATTCTCCATCCAGGTCTATTGGGCATCTCTATTCCTATTACCTGGGCAAGTAGTGAAAAACGTTGAGCAAATTATGAGATCATTTCTTTGGTCAGGTTCAGATATGAGCACTACTAGGGCTAAAGTGGCTTGGGATCAGGTATGTCTTCCAAGAAAGGAGGGGGGGCTAGGCATAAAAAGGATAACAGAATGGAACAAGATTGCCTTGTTGAAACACATTTGGAACTTGTGCAATGACTCGGATGGCTCAATCTGGTCTACTTGGATCAGATCCAATCTCTTGCGAGGTAGGAATTTCTGGACAATCAAGGCGCCAGGAAGCTGCTCTTGGGCTTGGGGAAAGATTCTAAAGCTCAGATCCTTAGCATGGCCGAAGATGAAGCACATCATCGGAGATGGAATGACAACCTCTCTATGGTTTGACAATTGGCATCCTCACAGCCCGCTCGCTGATACTTACGGTGAACGATTCATCTATGATTCAGGTATGGAACACAACGCGAGAGTGAAGGTGCTGATTAATAACTTAGAATGGAGAATTCCTATCACTCATGTTATTGGCTGGCACCCCATTATAGAAGCTATTCCTTCCACATCTACTCCTAAGGGGCAAAAGGATGAGATTGTTTGGTTGGATTCGCCAAATCAGAGTTTCTCGGTCAAAGTAGCTTGGGAACAACTAAGAATTCATCATCAGATGGTTGATTGGCATGACATCGTGTGGTTCAAGAATGCTGTCCCAAGACATGCATTTCTTCTTCGGTTGGCTATCCAACGGAAACTCTCAACGCATGATAGACTTCATCATATTCTTTGTATCATTTTCTTTTAATACATAAGTCAGCTTACCAAAAAAAAAAAGAACTATTTAAACTCATGTAGGCCAAAATTTCGGCAGCTTTGATGAATATTATTCTGAATTTTTTTCAGTTTTAATGTGTGAGAGTGATTCTTGCATTCTTCAGTTCTTGAACGAACTGAATCTGACTTATCAAAGATTAACTGGCTTCGTGGCGTCATTCTACTCATTCCAATAGTGTTGGGGCCTTGGGGCAGGTTTCCATTGTGTCACACTCCTATCAGACCTATTTTGGCTTTCCGGGAACAGATCTCAATCTTGATTGTGGGTTGCATTACCGCGTGATCACGAGGTTCGCAATAGGGCCTTTTCAGTTTAGGGTTTTGGGCCAGTTTTGAGTGGACCTCATATAAGTCCACATAAGGGGTCCATTAGGGTTAACCTTTCAAGAACTATTTAAACTCATGTAGGCCAAAATTTCAGCAGCTTTGATGAATATTATTCTGAACTTTTCAGTTTTAACGTGTGAGAGTGATTCTTGCATTCTTCAGTTCTTAAACGAACTGAATCTGACTTATCGAAGATTAACTGGCTTCGTGGCGTCATTCTACTCATTCCAATAGTGCTGGTGCCTTGGGGCAGGTTTCCATAGTTTCACACTCCTATCAGACATATTTCGGCTTTCCGGGATCAGATCTCAATCTTGATTGTAGGTTGCGTGATCACGAGGTTCGCATCACAGACAACATCCGAACAAGTCCACATTTGACATATGATGCGGTCTGTCACCCCCAAAATAACGAACACGAAGTTTGAGTTTATTACGAGGTAGCAACGGTAACGGTTCCCTGCCTCACAATATGCTTTCTTTTGGTTCTTTGGGAACTGAAATCAACAAATCAAAGTCAGTAGCCCTCGCAGCGCACTCTAAATTTAATTTTCAGACTAAAGGATCAATAAACATACCGAAAACAAAGCAAAGCAAACTCGTACGAATTGTGGACCAAAACAAAACAAAAGCGAATGGTAGTGAAAACAACTACTTGACTCCTAGATAACCTGAATAATATAGAAGAAACAAAAATATTTCGAGAAAACTAAACACCAAAGATCGCGTTTGGAAACTTGAGGCAAATCTAACCTTTTACACACTTTTTATGCAACACGATTGCAACCCAGACCAAACGATCTCGAAATGACCTCAAATTCAATATTTAGTATGCTAATACCATGACAACACCGAATTTCAATTTATAGCCCGTTCTCTTACGTCTAGGTACCTAAACCTGATGCATAGCTGGTTTGCTTATGGTTCCCACTAATAGTGGTGTTTGTGGTGCAGAATTGAAACTCGAATTAAAACCCCAGGCACACAACATCCGAACAAGTCCAAATTCCACAAATGACGCGGTCTCACACCCAATATACTGAACATGAAGTTTGAGTAGATTCCGAGGTGGCAACGGTTATGGTTCCCTGCCTCACAATTTGCTTTCTTTTGGTTCTTTGGGAACTGAAAGCAACAAATCAAAGTCCGTAGCCCTCGCAACGCACTCTAAATTTAATTTTCAGACTCAAGAATCAATAAATATACTGAAAACAAAGCAAAGCAAAACTACGATTGCAATTTTACGCGGAGCAATGCAAACTCGTACGGATTGCAGACGAAATAAAACAGAAGCGAATGCTAGTGAAAACAACCACTTGACTCCTAGATAACCTGAATAAAGCCGAAACAAAAATATTTCGACAAAGCTAAACTGCAAAGATCATGTTTGGAAACTTGAGGCAAATCTAACCTTTTACATATTTTTTACGTAACACGATTGAAAGCCAGACCAAACGATCTCGAAATGACCTCAAATTCCATATTTAGTATTCCAATACCATGACAACACCGAATATCAATTTTATAGGTCGTTCTCTTATGTCTAGGTACCGAAACCTGATGCGAAGCTGGTTTGCTTATGGTTCACACTAAAAGTGGTGTTTCTGGTGCAGAATTGAAACTCGAATACGAAAGCAGATAAAACTTGATGCCCTGAACATACCTCTTAAATAATAGCAATCATTAGAATACAAACTTGAAAGGGTGGCATCCATCCACACATCAAAAAGAAAAAAGAAGAAGGTCACGAAGTATTATGGAGACGCGATTGTCAGAATTATCAAACACAATCTCTAGGAAAGCATATAATACTTGATGCCCTTCACCTACCTATTAAATAACAACAATCATCAGAATAAAAACTTAAAAAGGTGACATTGAGAAAATACCCCAATCTCATTAATTGTAAAAGAGATAGTGCATGATGAAATGTACATAGAGTAGTTGATGTCTATCATTAACTACATAGGTTTTGGAAGAGATCACTAAATAAAAAAACAAATGGCTATAAAAGAAACATGCTACAAGCTCATAACATAAGTCTTATATCAATTAACTCCAATAAAAGTTTAATGAAAAGGACACCAAGAAAAAAAAATCAAGGACACGATCACTCACAATGAAAAAAAAATCTTGTCAGATGCTTTAGCACCAACTGCAGAAAGCACAAGATAGCCTATTTTAAATGGATCAGGCCAAGGTCAATTTCATATTGTAGCCATTTGTCACGGGCAGCTTTGCTGGAAGGTTGGGTTGCCTGAACTTGTTTTTGATAGAGGATGCTAAGATGCTTTTCATGCGCCATTATACTGCAAGTTGCCAAAAATCGTTTATGAAAGAAAGATACTATTGCACATAGCAAAAGCCCATTTACCACATAAAAGTGTCTTTTCGTGGCATAGACCATCAAGATAAAGAAAGAAAATACACTTCAATGGCGGATACAAAGGAAAACAAGAAATTTGGAAAAGAAAAGAAACAAAAACGGAAACGAAAACGGAATTGGAAATTGAAACTTTTTAATGAATAAATCTATCAGCAAATAATTTTTACCGACTTGACATCATGACTGATCCTTGGCCTTATTTATATGTCAGAGGTAATGGAACTATAGCTTACCCTAGATAGAATCTGAATGCAATCTAATCTTTGGCATGTTCACTTTAAGTACTGGTCAAGACAACCCATATACTAACACCAAGCAATTCGACAATTCTAAGGGTAGACAGAACAATAGCACCTTGTCCATGTGCAGCAAACAAAAGCATGAACAAACTTTAAAATTCTTGGGCTTACATCTTTGTGATACCATTTTCCTTTGTAACTTGTTATTTGTATAAGGGAATAATATTGTCAAGATCCTTCAAAGAATCCTATATTTCTTGTTGTAGAATATCAAGTATTTCATAGCATCATCCTGAAAGCATACTGCATTTTAAATAAAAGCGTTTAACTTCTTTATCCCCAAAAAATAATTAGGATTTTTCTCTCTGTTGGTGTTTGATACCTTGGCTTGGATATGTCTAGAAATTCTCTCTTACATGTCTTTCACATCAATCTCAAGCTCTGTCTGCTTTTTTATCGATTCTATTTGTCAACTCTTTGCTTCCTCTTTCTCTTTGCTAAATTCTTGAACTTCTTTTGTAAAATCTTTGAGCACCTTCTCCAAGTCCTTGGAATCCTAATGGGCATCCTGTATTTCTCTCTATAGAATATCGAGTTGCTTCGTAGCATCATCCTGAAAGCATACCACACTTTAAATAAAAGCATTCATTCAAAATTCTTTAACCCTAAAAAATAATTAGCATTTTTCTCCTTGATAGAATTTGATACCTTGGCTTGGATATGTCCTTAAAATTCTCTCTTGCAGGTCTTTCCCATCAACCTCCATCCCTGTCAGGTTTTTTTTATCTCTTTTGTTTATCATTTCTCTACTTTCTCTTTCTCTCTGCTGCCATTGGACTTCTCATGAGCATTCAATTCAACACCTCGTTATACATCTTAGCTGATTTTAAGAAATCTTGCTCTGAGCCTCCTCCACATGAGAAGAGGAAAAATAAATATACAAAGGGCATTACCTTGCATTAGGAAAAAACATGAAACAATACAATTTTTTTTCATGGACAAAGTCTTCAAATTGAATGTCAATATGGCCAAAGGATTTCCATTTTGTAACATTACTTTTAAGGCAGAAAAGCATATTTCATGCCAATGATAAACAGTCTAGAAAAATCTTGAAGCAAAAGAAAAACTGAGCTTTAAAAAAAACACAGGAAAAAGTAGCAATCTTCCAAATAATCGATGCTAAAATACATTGCCATTACCAAGCAAGCCATGAGGAGCTAAAGTAATAGTCTCTAACAATCAGTAAGAATGAGAAATACTAGACCTTAAATCTTTATGCAGCACTCATTGTATGGCAACTAGCCATTCACATCATAGCATTATGCCATCAATATTATCAATTTCGTGTTTAATTCCTGGATTGCGTTGTTAATCACTCATCCTACAATTTCCAAAAGTAGTTTAGAAACAAGAGCCTGATAAAGAATACCATAACTATCAAACATTTTATTTTCCACATAAGAATTAAGATTACCTTGTAGTTCATTGTTCAAAATTCCAAAATTATTTTATAATAAACACATAAATATGACCAGTTTGATCATATTTATTTTTCTCTTTGTCAGCTACTAGCATGCCTATCCTTGAATACTTTAACTAGTAATTTTGGGCAACATTCTACAAGATTCATAAAAGCACTATATGAATAAATATTTATGCATATCAAAACATCTAACAGATACTGACCTCAACAATTTTTATCAAGCATCATGGACTTCCTTATCTTAAATAGTATATTCCAGACATTTTCGTTGCTTATCAAGCTGCTGATATTTTCTCAGCTCTTCTTTCTCTTCATCCATTCCCTTCAGCCTCTCATCCAATAACAACTAGAATTATTTGCTTTATTTCATTCCCTAGTTAACTGATAAAATAAAATTATACACACTGAAAACATTCTCAAAAGAAAACCCAACTCAACTATCCCTTCGTTGCCTGTTTCTTGCATAATTTTTAAGCTTTCACGGCGTCTGTGCAACCAATTTCTTTGAATACATCAACACACTCGAAGTCTTTCATCAATGTCAATGGTGGTATCTTTTAAGATTCATGAGAAATGGAAAGGAAATTTAAAAATTAATAGGAAAAGAATATACATAGTTTTTAGAAAAATTAAGCAATAAAAAAAGGTTAAAAAAATAAAACCATTTCTTGTGGCACTACACAATATGGATGGGAGCAAGATAACCCACCACTTTCCACTAAATTCATAACTTCATTTTTCCTAAAAATTATTAGACTTTCTATCATTGATCTTCTAGAAACAAAGCAAAAGGCAGTGAGAAATAAAGTGCATAAAGAACATAGATTCTTTTCTATAGAGAAGCAATTGTACGACAGAGATGCAATTCCTCATCACTCTCACATACAAAAATATATAAATTTCAATAATAACAAGCTAACCCACAAAAGTGTATCATCCATTTACTATCACAAAATAGCCATCCAACAACTTGCTATTTAAGGTGGCCATCAACAGTGAAGATGGTCCTGGTTGGTTGATGTGGACATTGAACAAGTGAAATAGAGACTTCCAGCCCAACCCATTTAGGAAGCCATGCAAGTGAGGACTAGGCAGCAGTTAAGTTTAAGTGACCTGCCAAGATCGATAAAGTTGATGATTATAAGAGGTAGTAATTGAAGACAACAACTTAATAAAAAATTAACCAAATTGGTTGATTTATATGATAAAAATATTCACAAAGAACAACACTTAGATTGAGCACTTTCGAATCAGAAAAGAGTAATTAGGTTTCCTCATCTTCTAAGGGTCGAGAGGGATGAAGAAAATAGAAACAAAAATTGTATGGCTGCAAATATAGAGCACTTCTATGTTCCCTCCTATTCCCCCTAGTTCTTCCGTAAAGCATTACAATGTCTCGTTTTAGTTGGGGGGGAGAGGGTAGTAGCTGACATAAAAAAAAAAAAACTAACTTACTAACTATTTTTGCTATTATTAAAACCATTTGGTAAAATTTTTATTAGGATAGCAGAGTAAGGAGGAAATTTTTATTGACTCTTGAGACGCATCTTAGTAAATATCATTACCAAGGTCTATCAAAATACTTCTTGAAATATTCAGGTTTACAAACTCTTGCATTGTTATCACTTGATTCTACTTATATACTCATTTAACAAGTATTCTTAAACCTTCATTTTCATACACACACTTTAACATATGATTGTGGGTTGCACGTTGGATTATTACATTATTTATGTTATTTTGATGAAGGTAACAACTAAGGAAAAGGGATAGTATATAATTTGCAAATAATAATAATAATAATAATAATGATAATAAAAACGTAGATAAGTTTGGTTTCGTAACCTCCCAAACCTAAGCAATTAAACCCGAAGGGGTGTTTTAACAATTAATACTGATGTGGACCAGCCCAGCAACACTAGTAAGGACCCATTACAAGTTCCAAATGGTCCAATAACTCGATTCAAGACAAATACATTGAAAGAGGCATTGAATGCATTGGTTTTGAAGGTTTCCACCAAGTCAGAATTGAAAGGTCCATTGGAGTATCAAGAGGAGACCCTAGTACATCTTATGCATGTGCAAGAGGGGTCCAATACAACCTTATTTGGGCCATGAAGTGAGGACAGCAAAGGAAACAAAAGAATCCTTCTACAACTTGGAAACAACATGGGTGGCTACCTTTTCCTTTTGTTTCTAGGATTAAAGGGCTGCATGGAAGGCTATAAATAAGCCTTGAATCAGTTATGTAATATTTTACTTCATTCTCTTCTTCTCATGGTAGAACAAGGATTTAATATTAGGGGTTTTATTTTTATTTTGATAGCTACAACCCAAGGTTTGTTTGGGCTTAATTAACACTTTGTTTTCAGCTAGGATCCAAGGCTTGTTTGGATTAAGTTATGGGCTTTTCAGTTTAGGGTGTGGGGCCAGTTTTGAGTAGACATCATATAAGTCCACATAAGGGGTCCATTAAGGTTAATTTTTCAAGAACTATTTAAACTCATGTAAGCCATAATTTCGGCAGCTTTGATGAATATTATTATGAAATTTTTAGTTTTTACGTGTGAGAGTGATTCTTGCATTCTTCAGTTCTTGAACGAACTGAATCTGACTTATCATAGATTAACTGTCTTCGTGGCGTCATTCTACTCATTCCAATAGTGCTGGTGCCTTGGGGCAGGTTTCCATTGTGTCACACTCTTATCAGACCTCTTTCGACTTTCCAGGATCAGATCTTAATCTTGATTGTGGGTTGCGTGACTATGTGATCACGAGGTTCGCATCAGTTGGTATCAGAGCTAGGCTTTGAAACAAGGTCGTATCATTCTGTTATTTTTTTTTTTTTAGTGTTCCCTTAAGTTTTTCAGTGTTTGCATCCAACTTTTTGTTCTTCGTGTCAGCAGCGTCTAAACAAAAAAAAAATATATTTCATCTTGTTATTGTCTCTAATCATATCAGTATATATATATATATATAAGAAATAAAAAAGAGAGTTAAAGAGGGATTAATTGAAATTTGAAGGATCATTCAACTTTTTGCCGCAGAAACACAACTCTTGGTGAACCAAAACCAAACCACCTCAGAATCAATTTAAACTTCATATTCAGTATATTTGGGGTGAAATCATATCACATGTCAAATTTGGACTTATTCTAATATTGTTTGCTTGAGGTTTTAATTCGAGGTTCAAGTCTGCCGCGGAAACACTACTATTAGTGAACCATAAGCAAACTAGCTTAGAATCAATTAAAACTTCATATTCTATGGATTGGGGATGATATCGCACCATATATTAAATTTGGGCTTATTTTGATATCGTCTTCTAGAGGTTTTAATTGGAGGTTCAATTCTGCCGCAAACTAATCATACAAGGGGTTTGGGTACCTAGACATTATAGAACGACCTATAAATTGATTTTTGGTGTTTTCATAGTATTTTAATACTAAATATTGAAGTTGAGGTCATTTCAAAATTTCTTGGTCTGGGTTTGAATTCTGTTACGTAAAAATTGCGTACTAGGTTAGATTTTCCTCAAGTTTCAAAACATGATCTTTGCTGTTTAGTTTTGTCCAAATATTTTTGTTTCTGCTATATTTGGGTTATCTAGAAGTCAAGTAATTGTTTTCCTTAACATTCACTTCTGTTTTATTAGGGCTGATCGTCTGGGTAATACGGTCTGTATGGTCGCACGGAATGTCAGATCTGATTTTGAAGACTTTGTTGATGAAAACGCAAATGGGGGTGAAGATAACTATGATTTTGCATCAGCTGGACAAGGAATCAGGTCTGGACCAAACAGGGCTAGGAGGAATGCGAATTTTTGTGGCATGAGCACTTATGAAGATATGGATGGGGACTTGGACACCATTAAACTGAAAATTCCTAGCTTTCAAGGTAAAAACGATCCCGAGGCTTATTTAGAGTGGGAGAAAAAGGTAGATTGGATATTTGATTGCCATAGCTATTCTGAACAAAAAAGGGTGAAATTGGTGATAATTGAGTTTACGTAGTATGCATTGATTTGGTGGGATCAAATTGTGATCAATAAGAGGAGGAATGGGGAGCTACCCGTTTAGACTTTGGGGGAGATGAAAGTCTTAATGAGGAGATGATTTTTGCCAAACCACTATTACAGAGATTTATATCTGAAGCTCCAAGGTATGAATCAAGGTTAAAGATTATAGATGAATATCATAAAGAGATGGAGATAACAATGATTCGAGCTAATGTTGTTGAGGATAGAGAAGCCACCATGGCTAGATTTCTTAATGGGTTAAATTGGGACATTGCTAATGTGGTTGAGCTACAACACTATGTGGAGCTAGAGAACATGGTTCACATGGCGAAGAAAATGAAGAGACAACTTAGGAAGGGGCATGCTCGGCCATCATTTAATTCAGGTTCGTCATCATCTTGGAAGCCGAATATAAAGAGAGAGGGGTATTGTCTGGCCAAGATCCTTTGGTCCTTCTAGAACTGAACCACTAAAGGCTAAAGTTGATGTCCCTACTGATGCCAAAGGTAAATATGAAACTCAACCTAAACGTACTCATGATGTTAAATGTTTCAGGTGTCAGGGACATGGACATTATGCTTCAGAGTGTTCAAACAAAAGAATCATGATGATTAGAGATAATGGTGATGTAGAATCTGAAAGTGACAGTTCTGATTGTGAAGGCATGCTACCATGGGAGGATAGTGATGAGGATGAGTTAGCATTACTGGTTGCGGAGTCCTTGGTTATAAGGCGAACACTTCAGGTTCACGTCAAAGAAGACGATACTAATGAACAAAGGGAGAATATCTTCCATACGCATTGTTATGTACAAAGCAAGGTGTGTGGTTTAATTATAGATGGTGGAAGCTGCGTTAATGTTTATAGTGCCACCCTTGTTAGTAAACTAAATTTGTGTACTGCTAAGCATGCTAAACCATATAGATTGCAATGGCTGAATGATAGTTGTGAAGTGAAAGTGGCTAAACAGGTTGTGGTTCCATTTTCAATTGGGAAATATATTAATGAAGTTTTGTGCGACGTGGTACCAATGCAAGCAGGTCACATTTTATTGGGGAGACCATGGCAATATGATAGGAAGGCAAATTATGATGGGGTTAAAAATAGGTATACCGTTGTAAAAGATGGTAAAACCATCACTCTTGTACCTCTTTGATACGATCTCCCCAACAAGATCTATAATCTCCCTTCCATGGTTCTCTAAAGAACTGAAAACGACTTATCGAAGAACAACTATCTTCGTGGCGTCATCCTTATACTTCTCGTTCGTGAATCAATATTCGTTAGGTGGGGGTCTCCGTTTCCAAGAGTGCTGGTGCCTAGGTACAAGTTATCTTTGTGCCACACTCCTATCAAACCTGATTTACTTGGCTTTTCGGGAATTGGTGTCTTTGCGTGTGGATTGTGTGACCACGTGATCACGAGGTTCACATCATTTGGTATTAGAACTTGGCTCCTTTAATCAGGTTATATCCTTCTAAAATTTTCGTTTCTTTTTGTTTCCGCAAAAAAAAATAAAAAATTCCTTAGTGTCCAATTTATTTTTCTCCTTGATTTTACAGCATTTCAAAAAAAAAAAATAGTGATTTCATTTTGTTACAGTCCAAAATATATCAGTTGCAAGAAAAAAAAAGACAAAAGAAAAAAAAATCCTTTAAAAAGATTATTGGTTTCTGCCGCAGAAAACTTAACAAGGGGAAATTGGACCAAATCAACTCGTAAGTAGCTCAAATTTGATACACTTATTAATGGTACCCTAATCGCATGATATGTTAAGTTCGGGGTCAATTGGATATCATTTTCTTTGGTTTTGAATTTCAGGTCTAATCACGTCTAATTCATATTGTTTCTGCGTCAGTATATCAAACCTTATCGTAAATTGCTCAAACTTCATATTCTGTCTATTTGGGTTGATATCGCACTATAATTGAAATGTTAGCTCAATTAGACATCACTGACTTTAGGTTCCAGATTCGGACTTAACTCGTTGTAAACGAGTCTATTTTGCATCAACTTTTGAAATTCACTTTCTTTCTGTGGTTTTCGTTTCTTGCAGTATATGTTTAACATTCCAACATATTTGGGTGTTTTTTCATATTTCGTTTCTCTTTTTAATCGAGTCTTCAGTTTCTTTCGTATTTCGGATAGATTCGCTTGCTACTCACGAGACTATCATCGCAATTTCATTTTTGCTTGTTTTCTGGTTTTCATTGCTTTTTGAGTCATATATACATATTTGGATTGCGCTGCTAAGATTGGTTCTATTTTCGGCTAGCAAGTCTAGGTACTCCATTGCTTCATTAGGGTCTTTATCTTCAAAGGTTCCATTGCACATCAATTCAACCATTTGCTTATCTCTAGGTGTTAAACCTTCATAAAAATGTGAAACCAATCTCCATGTTTCAAAACCATGATGTGGGCAAGTATTAAGCAAGTCTCGATACCTATCCCAACATTGGTAAAATGTTTCTCCTGGCTTTTGAGTGAAAGTGATGATTTGTCTTTTGAAAGAGTTTGTTCTGTGAGATGGAAAAAACTTCTTTAAAAATTGTTGTTGCATTTCATCCCAAGCACGAATAGATCCTGGTCTCAAATTTTGTAGCCATGTTTTAGATTAAAGGAAAAAGCTTTAATCTGATAGTGTTCATGCTACAATTTGAGTCATTATAGGTATTACAGACCTCCTTAAATTCCCTTAAATGCAAGTATGGATTTTCTAAGTCTAAGCCATGAAAAGATGATAAAAGTTGAATAATGCCTGACTTAAAATTAAAATAAGATGCATCATCAGGAGGGAAAACTATGCATGAGGGTGCACTTGTTCTTGTGGGATTCATGTGGTCTCTAAGTGTTCTCATACGGTTATTCTCATTATTCTCATTATGAAGCGATTGGTTATCTTCTTCAGCCATATTTTATGAAAATGATGAGGATACCCTACAAAGTCGACCACTTAATGTACGTGACCAAACTCTTATGCACGTGTAAGAAGAGAATAAAAGGAAGAAAATAAAAGAGAAGAAAAAGAAACAAAAGTTAAATAAAATGAAAAATGAAAAGAGAAGATAAAATAAATATTATAATTTATACAAGAATTTACCTCCCTGGCAACGGCGCCAAAAACTTGACACGACCAAAAGCTTGATGTCTTTTCCCAAGTGCAGGAGTGTCGAAGTAATAAATAACCCGGCAAGACCGGGGTCGAACCACAGAGAGGTTAATTGTATAAATTATAAATAACAAGACAACAACAACAACAACAACAATAATAACAATAATAATAATTATAATACTCAGTACATGGCATTGTTATACCTGAGAATGATCTAAAAGATCGGGTCACAGGTTTCCAGTCTATATACTGAATTTATGAAAAGATCAAAGATATATATATTATATAATATAAACAGAATGTAAATAATAATAATAATAATAATAATAATAATGAAAGCAGAAGATGAAGCAATTAATGAGAACTTTGAGATGAAAGATTAACGTAAGGATTAAACAATGATAAAAACAAATGTCAAGGTTAGAGGATCCTTGACACGACCAAAAGATTGATGTCTTCTCCCAAGTGCAGGAGTGTCGAAGTAATAAATAACCCGGCAAGACCGGGGTCGAACCACAGAGAGGTTAATTGTATAAATTATAAATAACAACACAACAATAACAATAATAGCAACAATAACAACAATAATAATAACAATAACAGTAATAATAATATTAATAGTAATAATAATAATAATACTCAGTACGTGGCGTTGTTATACCTGAGAATGATCTAAAAGATCGGGTCACAGGTTTCCAGCCTATATACTGAGTTTATGGAAAGATCAAAGAGATATATTATATAATACAAACAGATTTCTGATGCGAATGAACAAGGCAAGACCAACAATGTCAGGATCCTTGATCAAACACAGAGCATACTTAACATACATAAAATATAACAAAATGTAAATAATATAATAATAATAATATAATATAATATAATAATAATAATTAGTAGTAGTATAATAATAACAATAAAAAGAAGAGGAGGAAGAAATTAATGAGAACTTTGAGATGGAAGATTAATGTAAGGATTAAACAATGATAAAAATAAATGTCAAGGTTAGAGGATCCACCAATGGTATTTCAAACAAGTATAGTATAAACTCTTATTACTCAATTTGGAAACCACACACGAAGGAGGTTCCATTCGGATGATTTGTCATTAATAGCTCATTATAAATTATTAACATGATCATATTAATTATCTCATTTACATAACACCAAACTTTTAAATATTATCAGGAATTCATGATGTTAATTGATGTTAACAACAAATCAAGTACCTTTCATAGCCCAGGTGTAGGTAATACCATACGGTTGGGTTATGAGAGTGCCAAGCATTTGTTGTACCAAGTATTATACAACACAAATTTAGATTAACCATTTAACAAGCAAGGTATTAAGAATTAGTAAGATAAAAAGATAAGACATGTTAATATTAAACATTAAGGTCCATATTGAGTTTACACCATACTTGTTCTTACACCATTAGTGTAACCTTTTCACCTTGACATAATAAACTTAGCCAAACATAAGAAGAAGAAAACATAAATAAACAAAACAAGAACATAAATAAAATACAAGTTAACTAAGGAAAGGAAAGGAAATGAAAAGCATAAACAAGAAATTAATGAAAGCAAAACTTAAGAATTACAAAAAATATAAAGAGAGAAATAAAGAGCATGAACTTGATCTGAACAACCAAGCCCCTAAATACATGGCAAATGCCTCCTTTTATAGGCCAAAATTCGGAATTATTGCTTTGATGACTCATTGTTGAGTGGGTGGCCAACTTTTGACTTAGTGAAAATCCTTATCATCTTGTCTAAATAAAACAAAAATGCTAGCATCAGAACTGGGTCCAGATGTCCAAATGAAAGTTCTGCGAAATTCTCTTAGCTTTCCAGAAAAAAAAAAGATGAGGTCATTTGGACTTCTAGAACTCAAGATATGGGCTGAACACTGAATAGTGTTTGGGCTGCAGGACAGCTTCGGACTTCT
>CAXHTJ010001122.1:0-24296 GCA_964019445.1 Populus tremula
AGGCATTTTTGGAGGAAAGATGCAAAAAGGAGTAAATTGGAGGTAATTGGCAGATTTGACGTTCAGTCGATATTTTGTGCAGAGCGTGAGTTCTAGAGATCGAAATGAAGTGATTCCAGTGGAATTAAAAAGCTAACATCCATACCTTTCTGGAAATGTAATGCATGAAAAATAAAAAGAGAAAGATCATGGAAATCACATCCTTCAAAGTCAAATCTCGCAGTCTGCCAATGTTGACCTTTGCCCATTCAAAATTCAATATCTGGAGCTTCAGAAGTCCAATTGATGCAAACTCAATTTTTTTGGATTCCATACTCAAAGCTCTATAAACGCTCCAAATAGCAGCCAAAAACGATGTCATATGAGGGAGATAGGAGTTTTCAAAGATGACAGCTGAATTCTGCCAGCAAGCAGGTTGCGTGAAGAAACGAATCCAAATTCCATTCAGAAGCATCCAAACCGACATACAAGTGTTTCCAGCAATTTAGCTCCTTTAGTAAATATTCTAGAAGGTCAAGGAAGGCAGCCACCAACCTCAAGACAGCAGCCAGCAGCCAGCAGCCAGCCGCCTTCACACTACCACCATCTATTGATGTTCACACTTGAACTTTGATTTTCTTACTTTCAATTTGTGTATAAATAGAGGGAGAGTGGAAGGAGGAGGAAGCAAGAAGAAGTGAGGAAACACAAACTCTCCTCTCTACAAATCAGAAATTATGTATTCTTTCATCTTTAGGAGTAGTTGTTCAATAGATATGCAAGGCTAAGCTCGTTTTCTTGGTTGCAAGGACACAACAAACCTTCGGATTTCAAGAACCGTGAGATTTATTCTTCCTTTATTTTCAGTTATGTTATGAATGAGTATGATTGTTTTCCTATGTTTCCTTTTTATTTTTTCCTTATGTTAAATGAGTACCTGATAATATTTCCTATGATTGTTTATCTTAATTGCTAGAGCGGACTCTAAGTTATTATTGTGAACAATCTATTGCTAAGTTTGATATCAAAACCGGAGTTGTGGTATATAAACTTGTGAAGCAACTAAGCTTGATAATTGTAGCGGAACTACGTTATTAAACTTAGGGAGAACATTCGATCATAGCAACACAAATTGACAACTTGGTTGTTAAGATTAATGAATTTATCTGGATCTTAAGGCTGCCATTGGATTAAATCATTAGTGCGGACACTGTGATTGTTTGTTGGTTAGGGCTAGTTATACGGCGGATCCGTTAATTAACCAATATTAAGAAAAGATAAAATTCATAATATAAACTGGAGTTTCGTTTCAAGGATCGGTTCTAATTTCCGTTGGTGGATGTGTGCTTGCAACCAAGGTTTGTTTTCTTGATATATTTCAGTTTCAATTGATTTTGTTTGCTAGTTTAATTTCTATAGTTTAAATCAAATCAACCCCCCCAATTACATAACGTACAACATAAAAATCTAACTTCAAACTTCCTCGTGGGATCGACCCCTTGCTTGCTCTATACTATCTTGTGTGTTTTAAGCTAGGGTAATTAATTTGTGCGACCGCGACATCGCAACAAATTTTGGCGCCGTTGCCGGGGAGGTAATTTTAGTTGATTCTTGTGCTTGTACTGTTATTTTTAGTTTCTGTGATTGTTATTTACATTTCTGAAAAAAAAAAAAAAAAAAAAGAGAATTTTTGCTTGCGGTGTTACTGTTCACTTGCCGCAGCGGTACTGTTGAAGACAGAATTGTTTGTGGAATTAGGTTTCTAACCTTCGTTTTCTGAAGTGAAACGACGTTCTGAACAAGACTAGTGGTTACCACTAGCCCCACCCTATCGAGGCCAAATTCCACTGTTTTCTAAGGTTTTTAGGTAGTTTTAGTTTTTTTTAGCATAGGATTTTCATATAATTTGCATTTTTTTTTTATCTCTTGTGTGGTTGTTTTCTTTTGAGTTTTCTTAGCGATTGATGCCAGTAACCCGTTCTACTAATCAGAGTCTAGTGCAGGTTGATCTTGAAATAGAAAGCACTTTACGCAGGTTAAGAAAGGAAGTTCACCTCAACACCATGGCGGTTGCACGACAACAAACACTCAAGGAGCTTGCTGCTCCTAACGTGGAAAATCAACCATTGTGCATAAACATTGACAATAATGTAAACTTTGAGCTCAAATCTGGTTTTATACATTTGTTACCAACATTCAATGGTCTTGCAGGAGAAGATCCTCATACTCATCTCAAGGAGTTCCATATGGTTTGTGTTGGCATGAAACCGAATGGAGTTGATGAAGAACAAGTTAAGTTGAAAGCTTTCCCTTTCTCTTTAAAAGGGGCAGCAAAGGCATGGCTTTTCTCTATTCTCCCAGGATCTATTGGAACTTGGAATGCCATGAAGAAGATTTTCCTTGAGAAGTATTTCCCAGCATCTCGAGTTGCCAACATAAGGAAAGAAATATGTGGGATTCGGCAATCTCATGGAGAGACACTTTCAGAGTATTGGGAAAGATTTGAGCAATTGTGTATTCAATGCCCTCATCATCAAATACCCGATCAGCTGCTCATTCAATATTTCTATGAAGGATTGATGCCTACTGACCGTAGTATCATTTTTTTTTTTGATCAAATGTAAGAATTGTATAGATCAAAAAGAAGCTGGAGACCAGCAATACAAGGAAAACGGAACGAAGTCCCTTTTCTAAAACAAAAGCAAGACAAGCTTGCTGGTTAGAAGGCAAAAGGGAACAAACTCCCTTGTACAAACCATAATCAAGACAAGCTTACTAAATAGAAGCAAACTAAGGGAACAGACTCCCTGTATCAACCTAGAATCAAAGGGAACAGACTCCCTCGAACAAATATCAAATCCATAAGGCAAAACAACAATCATACAATGAGAACGTAGACTACTTACTTCTTAAACCACATGAATGAACGAGGAACATAAGCTAGACCATGTGGGGACAAGATAAACATGCATGCACGTTAATCTACCCCAATCAATCCAATCAGAATGCAACATTGTAAGCCAAGTGATTTTTTTCATGAAAATACAATATAGTGTAAAATAGGATTTGAAATTTTCTGAAAACAGCCTCAACTGATTTACTAGTGCTTTCAAAAATTCTCTTGTTTCTTTCCTCCCAAATCAAATACACAAGCACAGCAAGGGATACTCTTCTCATTCTCGGCTGAAGCCCTTTTTTGTTGTTTTGTAGAACACTGGTGGCTCTACTTAAGGAAGCCATATTGCTGTAAAGCTTGAGCCAGAATCTGACCTTTCTCCAAAGGGAAGATGACCAGTCACAATTGAAGAAGAGATGAGCATGAGACTCATCAGCGCTCTGACAAAGAGGGCATATAGGGTCAGGGGATAGAAATTGAAGACGATCTCTCGTTCGCAGCTTGCCCAACATTGCCAGCCATAATGAGAAGCTATGTCTTGGAAGAGACCATTGCTCCCAAACTACGTTAGCCCAATGAACAGGATCCGATTTATGCCTGAGAAAGTCATATGCATTGGCTGTAAAATTACTTGTTCCAGAGTGCCAGCTTGAGAACAACTGCTGAACTGGTGCAACCCCTCCACAATGGATAATCATTCTGTTACGAAGGGCGAAGATTGACTTCCATAAAGGAGAGTCGGTTTTTTTGACATCCAAAGACCAGATTGAGGCTTGTG
The DNA here is from genome assembly GCA_964019445.1 of Populus tremula. Lineage (NCBI taxonomy): Eukaryota > Viridiplantae > Streptophyta > Magnoliopsida > Malpighiales > Salicaceae > Populus > Populus tremula. The sequence continues at coordinate 3,654 of CAXHTJ010001122.1, forward strand.
CAATGTAGTAATGGCTTACCCATCGAATCCAGAGGGAATCAGCTTTCAAGTGGATATTCCAGAGATGCTTGGCGAAGAAACTATCATTTCTAGCTTTGATGTCAAGGACCCCCAGACCCCCTTCATCTTTTGGTAAACATACTTGCTTCCAAGCTACAAGAGCAGATTTATTTCTAAGCATGTCTCCAGTCCATAGAAAATTCCTGCACAAACTGGTAATCCTGCTGATAACAACAACTGGGATAGGGAAGATACTAATCCAAAACTGCACCATGCCATGTAGGACAGATTTGATTAACTCTAGCCGACCTGCATAAGAGAGATATTTTCCCATCCAATTCTGAATAGCAGATTCTAACCTGTGAATGAGAGGGGAGTATTGGCTGGCAAGAAGCCTATGGGGGCTGAGAGGGACACCGAGGTACTTAAACGGAAAGCTTCCTTCGGTGAACTGGGAGAGGCTAAGGATGGCTTGCTTCATATTCTCCGAAACACCAGCAAAAAAGATAGAGGATTTGGATGCATTAATTACAAGGCCAGAAGACTCCCCAAAAATTGTAAGTTGCTGGAGAAGAATGTTAACGGAGGCCATGTCACAACGGCAGAGCAGGAGAATATCATCAGTAAAACCAAGATGGCTGATTCCCAAAGCTTGACATTTTGGATGGAAATTGAAGTCCGACTGCTGAGTGTTGCTTTTTAGAAGTCTAGAGAAGTACTCCATGCAGATCATGAAAAGATAGGGAGACAATGGATCTCCTTGCCGAACACCACACTTGCCTTGGAAGAAGTCAAATAGATTACCATTGACGCAAATAGAGAAAGAGGCAGTCTCTACACATTTCATAACCAGATGAACAAACCTAGCCGGGAACCCCAAAAGGTGGAGGAGATCACGAAGGAATGACCATTGAACTGTATCAAATGCTTTTCTGAAGTCAATCTTGATGGTGCAGCGGGGCGATACACGTTTCTTTCCATAACTCCTCAGCATCTCTTGCATAAGATTAATATTGTCAGCCATTAATCTCCCACCAAGAAAAGCATTTTGGGAAGGGCTGATGATATCATTTAATACATGTGCTAGCCTTTCTGCAAGAAGCTTGGAAATAACTTTGTAAGTGACGTTGCAGCAAGAGATAGGTCTATAATGTGTTTTGTTGTTTCTTATATTTGTTTAAGTGTGTTTCAGGTTTGTCAGTGTTCGTTATTTTAGGTGATGTCTTCTATACTCTATCTTTCTACCTTAGGACATTGAGGACAATGTCTCATTTTGGTTGGGGGGAAAAGGTAGTAGTTGATATTTAAAAAAAAATAACTAACTGTGTTTTCTATTTCATAAACCATTTGTGAAACTGTTGTTACTAGGATGGCAGAGTAAAGGAGTTCTTTTGACTTTTGACACGCATCTTAGTAAACATTCTTAACAAGGTCTATCATAATACTTCTTGAAATATTCAGGTTTACAAACTCTCGCATTGTTATCACTTAATTCTGCTCATATACTCATTTAACAAGTATTCTTAAACCTTCATTTTCACACACACACTTTAACATATGATTGTGGGTTGCATATTGGATTATTACATTATTTATGTTCTTTTGTTAAAGGTAACAACTAAAGGAAAGGGTAGTAGTTGATATTTAAAAACAAAAACAAAAACAAAATTATGATAATAAAACCATAGATAAGTTTGGTTTCGTAGCCTCACTAACCTACGCAATTAAGCATGAAGGGGTGTTTTAACACTTAATACCCTAAAGTCAACTAACTTGGGAGCTATTGGCCCAACGCTTGTTACATGGGTTGAGAAGAAAAGCTTAAGGGAATCAAACATTGCACTATCTACGTATCACTATCTGCAACCCGAGTTACTAAGCTCGTAGGGGTGTCTCAACACCTAATGCCCTAAGACCAACTAGTCTGGGAGTCATTAGCCAAAAGCTCGTTACATGGGTTAAAGATGCATTGTGTTTTAAGTTATATATATGTGTGTGTGTGTGTGTGTGTATTTTTTTTAAAAAAAGAAGATAATAATCTCAACCCAAGGAACTTAACCTTAAACATTAGAACAAAAAAAAAAATTCTTCCAAGTAAAGCCCCATAACTATGTGTTGATCTATTGAGCACAAAAGGAAGGTTTATTAATATCTTGTTTAAGATGTGTTGAGAAGATATATAAATTTAATGAGTTTGTTTATCTAAATAGATTAATGGAAGTTGAGTGATGAATGCCTTGCTTTGTGGAATTTGCAAATTGTTTTTCTATTTTAATGCTTTAATTACTAGGGATTAGTAATAAGCTGGTTGGCGGGTGTGATTAGTACTTAAAAGTATATTCTTATCAAGGTTTTATATCATTATTTTGCACTTGAAGTATCAATAACTCTTTAACTAAAGCATGTTTTATAATAACATATCTAATAATATAAAATACCTCTAATTTATGGTAAATGTTCATCTTAAATGCAGGTCTATCACATAAATGAAATGATTGATTGATGAGTTTAAATACTGAAATTGAAAGGACAAAGAGAGGGCCAAACTTAGAAAAGAGATGTTGGTGCAGTCCAAACTAGAATACTGTTCGGTAATTGGATCATATCTGGAGTTGTAGATCTCGGATTTAGGTCTACTTTATATGGATGGAAAGGTAAGACATAGGCCTACAACTTTCATGTGGATTCCAAGATTTAAAAAGGTCGTTTTCAAGACATAGCTTGGTTGTTCAGATCAAGAACTTGCTCTTACTCTCTCTCTCTCTCTTTATATTTTTTTTTTTGTAATTCTTAAGGTTTGCCTTCATTAATATCTTGTTTATGTTTTTTATTTCCTTTCCTTTACTTAGTTAACTTGTATCTTATTGATGCTCTTATTTTGTTTATTTATATTTCTCTTTTTCATTATATTTAGCTAAGTTTATTATGTCAGTCACTAACATTCCATTCATGATCTACTTCAAGCATTGGTTTAATGATGAAGTTATTACCCCGACTATATGAATACATGGCCTTCCCAACGACATACTATAGAAAGTGTGGATATCTATAACTTATAGCGACACCAAGAACATTGTGGCCTCATATATAGTTCCACTTCTAGAGTTCCAATTATATGTCTTGGTGAGCAATCATATGCTCTCGGTATCATAGTACTAGGCTTTATATGTGATTCATTGATATGCATCTCTTTCACCATATGTTTTGGCAGTATATGAAAAGTTGAGCCATTATCAATAAGCACCTTCTCTATGAGGCAATCTTTTATGTACAAGGGTTTGTTTTGTCTGGTTCCCTTAGCATCTAGCTCATCTTTCGTAAAATATAGGTAATTATTACATCACTCGGTATGTATCTCACTCTAATATTTCTGCGCCTCATTGAATTTTTATCAATAGTATCTCTTAATTGGTTGAACCATGCACCTATCAGAAAGCACGACATCACCCAACTGGGTTGAGGCCATGAATTTTGAAATCATAGCTCTAGAGGAGAATGACACTTGGTCATAGGTCCATTACATGCACAATGCTTTTCTTCATGGTGACCTTCATGAAGAAGTCTAATTACTTCCACCTCTGGGGTACTGTTGACAAGAGGAGCACATTGTGTGTCGTCTTTATAAATCCTTATATGGTCTCAAACAGGCATCTCAAAGCTAGTTCCGTAAGTTCTCATCTGTTATACAAAATATTGGTTTCTTTCAATCCAAAGCAGATTATTTTCTGTTTACACAAACACGTGGTCAATCTTTCACTATTATATTGTTATATGTTGATGATATGATAATCACTAGAAATGATGATGATGCCATATGACCTTAAATATTTTCTCGGCACTTGTTTCAAAATAAAAAATCTTGGACCATTAAAGTACTTCATTGGAGTTGAAATTCCATAGTCCAAGTCTAACATTTCTTTTTGTCAACAAAAGTATACACTAGATATCTTGGAAGATGCGGATTTACTTGGTGCCAAGCCTGAAAAAATTCCTATGGAAGCTAATGTCGCTCTTATGCCTACATGGAGTGACCTCCTTAAAGATCCTACTTGTTATCGAAGACTTATTGGAAGATTAATCTATCTTAAAATCACAAGACCAAAAATCACATATGCAATTAATACACTCAGTTAGTGTATGCATGAGCCCCGAAAACATCATTTTGACACAACACGTTAGCTCCTTCACTACCTCAAAGGAGCTCCTGACAAAGGGTTATTATTCTCTTCGAAGGGACCACTACACCTGACTGCATATTGCGATACGAACTGGGCAGATGTCCCTTTACAAGACGCTTGACATGACCAAAAGATTGATGTCTTCTCCCAAGTCCAGGACTGTCGAAGTAATAAATAACCCGGCAAGATCGGGGTCGAACCACAGGGAGGTTAATTGTATAAATTATAAATAACAATAATACAATAACAACAATAATAACAATAATAGTAATAGTAATAGTAATAGTAATAATAGTAATAATAATAATAATGAAGAAGAAGAAGAAGAAGAAGAAGAGGAAGAAGTTAATGAGAGTTTTAAGATGGAAGATCAATTTGAGAATTAAAAAAATGATAAAAACAAGTGTCAAGGTTAGAGGATCCACTAATGGTATTTCAAACAAGTATAATATAAACTCTTATTACTCAACTGGAAACCACACACGAAGGAGATTTCAATCGTATGATTTGTCATTAATAGCTCATTATAAATTGTTAACATGATCATATTAATTATCTTATTTAAGTAACACCAAACTTTTAAATATTGTCAGGAATTCATGATGCTAACTTATGTTAACAACAAATCAAGTTCCTTTCATAGCACATGTGTAAGTAATACCATACGGTTGGGCTATGAGAGTGCCAAGCATTTGTTGTACCAAGTGTTATACAACACAAATCTAGATTAACTATTTAACAAGCAAGGTATTAAGAATTAGTAAGATAAAAAGATAAGACATATTAATATTAAACATTAAGGTCCATGTTGAGTTTACAATATACTTATTCTTACATCATTAGTGTAACCTTTTCACCATTAGGCCAACTCTTAACTTGGTGATAATTCCTATCTTTTTGTCTGAATAAAACATCATTGATAGCATCAAAACTGGATCCACCTGTATGTATGAAAGTTGTAGGAAATTGTCTTAGCTTTCTAGGAAAAAAAATTGAGGTCATTTGGACTTCTAGAACTAGAGATATGGGCTCAACACTGAACAGTGTCTGGGTTGCAGGACAGATTCAGACTTCTCCGTTGTTGCTATAATGTGGACTTGAAAATGGCCTTCTTAGATCTTGGCCTCCACATGAAAGTTATAGGCCTATGTCTTACTGAATCTGTGTAAACATTTGAGATCATTTGGACATCTAGAACTCGAGATATGACCCAATTACTGAACAATGTTCCAGTTTGGACCACACCAACATCTCTTTTCTAAGTTTGGCCATCTCTTTGTCCTTTCAATTTCAATACTTGAACTCATCAATCAATCCTTTCATTTATGTGATAGGCCTGCATTTAAGATGAACATTTACCATAAATTAAAGGTATCTTATATTATTAGGTACGTTATTATAAAAGCATGCTTTAGTTAAAGAGTTATTGATACTTCAAGTGCAAAATGATGATATAAAACCTTGATAAAATGCACTTTTAAGTACTAATCACCCCCAACCAGCTTATTACTAGTCCCTAGTAATCAAAGCGTTAAAATAGAAAAACAATTTGCAAATTCCAAAAACAAGGCATTCATCATTCAACTTCCATTAATCTATCCAGATAAACAAACTCTCATTAAATTTATATTCTGCTTCATACTCTTAAACAAGATATTAATAAACCTTTTTTTGTGCTCAATATAAACATATAGTTATGGGGCTTTACTTGGAAGAAAACAATTTTGTTCTAATGTTTAAGGTTAACTTCCTTGGGTTGGATTATTATCTTCTTTTTTTTTATTATATACACATACTTAAACACAATGCATCTTTAACCCATGTAACGAGCTTTAGGCTAATGACTCCCAGACCAGTTGGTCTTAGGGCATTAGGTGTTGAGACACCCCTACGAGCTTAGTAACTCGGGTTGCAGATACTGATACGTAGATAGTGCAATGTTTGATTCCCTTAAGCTTTTCTCCTTAACCCATGTAACAAGCGTTGGGCCAATAGCTCCCAAGTCAGTTGACTTTAGAGTATTAAGTATGAAAACACCCTTTCGAGCTTAATTGCTTAGGTTAGGAAGGCTACGAAACCAAACTTATCTACGTTTTTATTATCATTATTTTTTTTGTTTTTGTTTTTTTGTTTTTGTTTTTAAATATCAAATACTACCCTTTCCTTTAGTTGTTACCTTTAACAAAAGAACATAAATAATGTAATAATCCAATGTGCAACCCACAATCATATGTTAAAGTGTGTGTGTGAAAATGAAGATTTAAGAATACTTGTTAAATGAGCATATGAGCAGAATCAAGTGATAACAATACGAGAGTTTGTAAACCTGAATATTTCAAGAAGTATTCTGATAGACCTTGTTAAGAATGTTTACTAAGATGCGTCTCAAGAGTCACTTTAACAAAAGAACTCCTTTTACTCTGCCATCCTAGTAACAACAGTTTTGCAAATAGTTTATGAAATAGAAAACACAGTTTTTTTTTTTTTCAACTACTACCCTTTCCCCCCAACCAAAATGAGACATTGTCCTCAATGTCTTAAGGTAGAAAGATAGAGTATAGAAGACATCACCTGAAATAGCGAACACTGACAAACCTGAAACACACTTAAACAAATATAAGAAACAACAAAACACAATAATAAAACCAAAAGACAAAATTTTACAAACGAAGGCTCAAATCCAATCTAAGCTTTTTACGGCTTTCCTTAGTTGACCAATTTATGCGACTCATGAGGGATTAATTACAGGGATGAAAGATTGTAATTGGTCAATCAATTGTTCAGCAGTAGCAGCAGAGATTATGATTTGTCGTGCGAAGATGTTAGAAATTCCTGTTCCACAGCATGATCAAGAAAAGACAACAACTTATCATAAAAACCATTAACATTTAACAAACCTATGGGTTTATGGTGAATGTGCAGTTGGGCCCAAGAGGAAATATGAAAGATCTCTTCCAATGTGCCCAGACCACCTGGTAAGGCAATGAAGGCATCACATGGTTAAACATGCATTCAGTCGATCAGACATTTGGGGACCTGTAATTCCTCTCCAATTGTTTTTCCAATGATGTCCCCTTGTGCTAAAGCTTTGGGGACAACCCCCAAAACTTGACTACCTCCTAAAAATGCAGCTATTGACACCCCCCATTAACCCAAGGCTGCCTCCTCCATACACTAAATGAATCTTTCGCTCAGCTAGTACCTGACCAAGATGATTTGCTGATTCTAAAAACTCTTTTTCTTTCCCAGGACTGGATCCACCGAAAACACAAATATTGTTTATGTGACTTGAGGAACCTGCCATTTCTACACACTTCTATATTTGATGAATGTATGGGTTGAGTAGAAATGAAGGGAAGGAAGAGAAGAATTTATAGATGAGAAATTGAAAATGCAATCATACCACCTATATGTAGGCCAGCTGTAGTCTCACACTCTCTCTTCTCTTTATTTATTATTTATTTTGAAAAAGCATGTGTATGTACAGGTAGTTGTGATTGTGGCTCACATCTTCCCTTGGTTTTACGTCCAAGAACGGCTTAAACGCCCTCTATGGGTCGGGGATAGGCTTCCCATCCAGTTTTCTTAAAAACTGGCAAACAGGGTCTTTTTTAGTCAGATTCCCAAGACTAAGTCGAGCATGTTCTTTATGGAATTGTGGCCATAAATCATGAATTGCACGATGCACATCTCCACTAGGGTGCGTCTCAAGAGTCAATAGAAGATTATCTAAAGACCCCTTACTCAGGCCATCCTTAATGAATTGTATTTTATCTTCACGGTTTACAGATACCATTCCTAAAGAACGACATGTGCATTACAAGTCCATCTGGCACATCTGTGACAGACTTTCAGTCGTTTTGCACGACGTTTCTTTGCAAAAGTGCTTTTACCTGTTCCAGGCATGTGTGAAATGAAAGAATTGGAGGACTCACCTGATAATCGAACCTTTGCTTTAATCAGCCAACGAATATCTTCAGGAATTCCATGATTCATTAACAACCTCAATCTTGCACATCTAGCACGGTAAATTTTTGTAATCGCATTATGAGGCAGAGCGGGAAAATACTTTTTCAATTTTTCAAGAGTGGTGTCCATTTTCAAATGAGAATTGGGGAGAGATTCAAAGAAAGGAGAAAGAGCAAAGAATTGCACAAATATATACACAGATATCAGTTATCATGGGAAACTGAAAGAACCGACTTAAGAGTCACGGAGTACCGTTATCCGCCATTTGACCGGGGTGAGAGACTAGCAAAACAAAAGTCACACAAAACAATGTGAGAAAAAGAATCAATCTTTATATACAGGATCACTCAATTCAATAGAGTCATTTTCAACTGAAAAATTATCAAAATAAACTTTCAAACGATGCCATTTACCTTGAAAACATTACCATTCTTTGGATTTTCGATATCACAGGCCCCATATGGATACACATGTTTCACAATAAAAGGACCGCTCCATCTTGATCTTAGTTTTCCAGGAAATAAATGGAGTCGAGAATTATAAAGCAAGACTTTTTGACCAACATTGAATGTTTTTCTTAGTATTTTCTTGTCATGAAACTCTTTGATTCTTGCTTTATGAATTCTTGAATTGTCATATGCATCATTTCTTATTTCCTCAAGCTCATTTATTTGCAATTTTTGCAGCTGACTAGCATCATCAATGTTTGAATTGAAAGCTTTAATAGCCCAATAAGCTTTATGTTCAATTTCCACAGGCAAGTGACAAGGTTTTCCATAGACTAGTCTATAAGGTGACATACCTAATGATGTTTTATATGCAGTTCGATAAGTCCAAAGTGCATTATTAAGTCTTAAAGACCAGTCTTTCCGATTAGGGTTCACCGTTTTCTCCAAGATCTGTTTGATCTCCCTATTAGCAAGTTCTACCTGTCCACTCGTCTGAGGGTGATAAGGGGTGGCAACTTTGTGTGTGATTCCATATTTCTTCATTAAAGACTCAAATGGCTTGTTGCAGAAATGTGTTCCACCATCACTTATCATGGCTCAAGGGATTCCAAATCAACTTAAAATGTTTTCTTTCAAAATATTTATATTGTTTTGTGATCATTGCTTTGACTTGGAATTGCCTCTATCCATTTTGAAACATAATCTACTACGACCAATATGTACAAGAAACCAAATGATGGAGTCGAGAATCAGTCTAGTGAGAGAAGCTCTGGTGTAGTGAGAGAAGCGGTCCTGTTGATCTGCGTTCTTCCCTCTCTAGTCACCTTTTTCTTCACAGATCTGATTATTGCTCCCCAGAGCTCTTCTCTTGGTCATCATGACAAAATCCAAAGCTAAATCATCCATTATTCGCTCCAGCGTGGACGATTTCCGTCTCAAACCTAATCGACGCGCCTCAGCTTCGCACATCTTTAGCGATCAGTCTAGGAGCTGCTCCCCAGTTCATCCCACTTCCCCAACCTCCATTCCACCTTATACGAAGGCTGCCTTGGCTGATTTTACAATCTTACCCAGCAATGCTAGGGTTTCGTCAAGAAGGAAGAACAGATCCACACGAGAGCAAGGTTCCCCTGCTCCTTCTAGGCATAATGGTGGTTTCTTTGGATGTTCCAAGTCAATCCCCCTGGTTTCGGCCCCTAAATCTAAGTGTCCTGGTGAGGCTCACCTTTGTAGGCCCAGCCCTAGCTCAGGGGATATTGCTTCCACCTCATATGTTGTCCCCCCTTTGCTTTGCCCTGGGATCTCTCCTTCCCCTGCAGAAGCCACTCTGGTATCACTGGTGATTGGATCACCTTCACCTGGCCGTAGCACCAACTCCCCTGTAACTCAGTCACCAGGTTCTCTATCTTCTTCTCTTGTTCACTTCCCTGCCTATTCCTCCTATGCTTCCTGTCATCTTCAGGAAAGTGATGTTAGAGAATTTGATGTCCATTGGAAACATTGCTTGATTGGGTTTGTGGCTGGGAAATGCCCAGGTTATGCTGCTTTATTATCATACATCAACCGTACTTGGCAACATAGAGCTACTTTCACTATGCATGATTCAGGCTGGTTGATTTTTACATTCTCTTCTGAATCTGAGATGCTAGATGTTCTAGGAGCAGGTCCCTATGCTGTGTTTGGTAGGCCTCTTATCCTGAAGATAATGCCCGCTTTTTTTTACTTTCAATTTACAGAATTATCTTCTATGCCAACATGGGTCTGTTTTCCAAATCTGCCATTGCGTTGTTGGAACCATCTTTGCCTATCCAAGATTGCCAGCATGATTGGAAAACCCATCAAATGTGATGACCCTACAGCACTAATGACCCGGGTCTCCTATGCTAGAATTCTTATTGAAGTAGACCTCCTATCAGATTTGCCATCATCTGTTAATGTGATCTTGCCCAATGGTATTGCTTTGCAACAACAGATTGTGTATGAATCCTTGCCCCGGTTTTGTCGACAGTGTAAATCCCTTGGCCATTCAATTATCAAGTGCTCTAAAGGACTCAAATCAAAAAACAACAAACGTTCTCATGAGCCTACAAATGCCCCAGCCAGTCCTTCTCCTTCTGCAGAGATTGCTGCAGTAGTGCAACAGGTTCCACACTGTGTAGGTCCTTATAAAGATCTGCAAGAGGATCCTATGATTACGGAAGCAGCTACTGCTGAAGTAATGAGAACTCAGTCTCCAGACCGCAAAAGGTCCAAGGTTACTGTCACTGAACCCCCTGGGTCTATCCCCCACCGATCTGCAGCTATAGACACAGCATCTACAAGCCCACCTAACCGCCAATACATCACCAGAAGCAAAGCAGCGGCCATTAGGCAATCTAAAGCTCCCGCTGCTGCATTCCAATATCATCATCGTCCAGATGATCCTTCCTTGCTCTGTCGATGTTAGCATATTTGTTTGGCAGGATCCTTTAGTTCCTGATTTGTGTCTTTATGCTTGCAGGAAGGCCTTGTGGCCATTCCTGATTGTGCTTTGTATAGCTGGTTATTATGTTGACTGCTAAATATGGCATGTTTTCATGTAGGCTCGACGGCCTTGTGGTTTCTGTTTTTTGTCCTGTGCTGCGGATTGTTGTCTTGGTGCTCCTCTGGGTGCTGGCTGTTTTTGGTGCTGATTGCTTTTGGGTCAGCTTTGTGGATCTTTCGCTCTAGTAGCAGATTCTTGCTGGCTGCAGTTGTTGTTTTGGTTCTGCTTATGTCTTATATGGCATTGGGTTGAGGTATCTCTCCCTCGGTCTTTGCCGGGGGTGTCCCTTCATGAGGGTTGTTCATGCTTTTGTAGGTCCTGGGGAGCCTGTTCCCCTATTCTGTTTGTATGTTATGTATATATTTTGTACTTTGCTGGCCTCCAGCTGTACTGCAAGCTTGCCTTGCTCTTTTTGATCTAATATACTTCTTACATTCGATCAAAAAAAGAAACCAAATGATGGAGGAAATGGACCCATGAAATCTATACCCTAACAGTCAAAGATCTCAATGACAAGAATAGGATTTAAAAGCATCATGTGACGTTTTGAAATAGATCCCAACTTTTGACATTTTTCACAAGTCTTGCAGAATGCATGTGAGTCCTTGAACATGGTGGGCCAGTAAAATCCACTTTGTAAGATTTTCGCAGTTGTCTTTCTTGATGAGAAATGACCCCCACATGCCTCAGAATGACAAAATTTAATGACATTACTTACCTCATTGTCAGGAATACATCTTCGAAATATTTGATCAGGATAATATTTGAATAAATAAGGGACATCCTAATAAAAGTTCTTCACTTTGTTCAAGAACTTTCTTTTATCTCGGGTACTCCAATGAGCTGGAAATTGTCCTGAAACAAAAACAATTAACAATATTAGCAAACCAAGGCATTGTAGAGACAGAAAATAAAGATTCATCAAGAAAGTAGTCATCGATTGGTGTGATGTCAGATCTCGAATCTGTTGTCAATCTTGACAAATTATCTGCGACAACATTTTCGGTGCCTTTCTTGTCTTTGATCATGATATCAAATTCTTGAAGTAACAAAATCCACCGCACTAATCTAGCCTTAAAATCTTTCTTAGAGAGAAGGTATTTCAAAGCTGCATGATCACTAAAAATGGCAACAGGTGAGCCAACAAGATAAGATCTGAACTTGTCACATGCAAGTACTACTGCAAGTAATTCTTTTTCAGTGGTAGTGTAATTCATTTGAGCACTATTTAAAGTTTTACTTGCATAGTAAATCACATAAGGTTTCTTATCTTTTCTTTGTCCCAAGACAGCACCCACAGCATAATCACTAGCATCATACATTATTTCAAAAGGTAGTGACCAATCAGGAGGTTGAATTACAGGAGCAGAAGTAAGCAAGTTTTTAAGTTTAACAAAGGCTCTTCACATTGTTCAGTCCATTCATAAACATTTTCCTTTGTTAGAAGGTTACATAATGGTTTAGATATTACACTAAAATCTTTAATGAACCTTCTGTAAAAACCAGCATGTCCTAAGAATGATCTAACATCTTTAATAGATTTTGGTGTTGGTAAGTTGGCAATTAACTCGATTTTAGATTTGTCAACCTCAATTCCTTTCAATGAAACAATGTGACCAAGTACAATGTCGTTTGTTACCATAAAGTGACATTTTTCCCAATTCAATACAAGATTCTTCTCTTCACACCTGTTCAAAACCTTTTCCAAGTTAGTTAAACAATCATCAAATGAATCACCAAACACAGAAAAATCATCCAAAAAAATCTCAAGAAAATGTTCAACCATATCACTAAATATTCTAAGCATGCATCTTTGAAACGTGGTTGGTGCATTACATAATCCAAAAGGCATTCTTCGATATGCAAAAGTACCAAATGGACATGTGAAAGTAGTCTTCTCTTGATCTTCCAATGCAATTTCAATTTGATTGTAACCTGAATAGCCATCTAGAAAATAATAAAATTCATGACCTGCAACTCTTTCTAGGATTTGATCCATGAAAGGTAAAGGGAAATGATATTTTCAAGTCATTGAATTAAGTTTCGTATAGTCAATGCACATGCGCTAACCAGTAATAGTCCTAGTTGGAATTAACTCATTTTTCTCATTTGTTATCATAGTGACTCCAGACTTTTTTGGTACAACTTGGGTAGGACTTACCCATTTACTGTCAGAAACAGGATAAATGATTTCATTATCTAGAAGCTTAATGACTTCATTTTTCACTACTTCTTTCATATTAGGATTAAGTCTTCGTTGCATTTCTCTAGATGGTTTAGCATTTTCCTCCAAATAAATCTTGTGTGTGCAAATCAAAGGACTAATTCCTTTAATGTCAGCTATGGTCCATCCTAATGCATTTTTATGCATTTCAAAGTCTGTAATAACTTACCTTCTTAATGTGCATTAAGTTTTGAAGAGATTATTACAGGAAAAGTTTCATTTTTTTCCAAAAATAAGTATTGAGATTGACTGGTAACGGCTTCAAATCAAGTTTTGGTGGTTGAACACCTGAAGGTATGGACTCAATTGATTGTGGTGGAAATTCTTCAATTTATGGTCTCCAATTACATGCCTTTGCTTCTTCCGGAAAATAAACCATTTACAACTCGTCAGGTTCATCAATCTTAGTTTCACTAGAAGTGGTTTGAAATTGATCATGAACTAATTTTTCAATAAAGTCCACTTCCGTAAATCATTATTATCTCCAGGTTACTTGCAAATGTTAAAAATATTCATCTCCAATGTCATGTTTCCAAATGATAGCTTCATCAATCCATTCCTACAATTAATCAATGTATTAGAAGTTGCAAGAAATGGAGGTCCTAAAATAACAAGAATTGAATTACATGCTTCAACAGGTTGTGTGTCCAAGACAAAAAAATCTACAAGGTAAATGAATTTATCAACTTGTACTAACACATCCTCATCTATTCCTCTAGGTATTTTTATAGATCTATCAACAAGTAAAAGAGTTACAGAAGTTGGTTTCAACTCACCTAGATTGAGACTTTGAAAAATAAAATATGGAAGTAAATTCACACTAGCTCCACGATCAAGTAAAGCTCTTTCAATTTTATGTTCTCCAATAAAGCAAGAAATTGTAGGACAACCAGGGTCTTTATATTTCAAAGCATTATTGATCTGAAGAATAGCACTTACTTGTTTGGCTAAAATGCTTTCTTTTTCACATTGAGTTTTCTCTTCACAGTGCACAGATCTTTTAAAAATTTAAGATAGGAAGGTACATGTTTAATAGCATCCAACAAAGGTATATTGATCCTTACCTGTTTGAAAGTTTCAAGGATTTTAGAATTGTAATTGACTTTCCTTTGTTTGGTCATGGCATGAGGAAATGGAAGTGTTGGCGGAGAATCAGTCTTTTCTTTACAATGTTCAGATTCAACCCCTTCCTTACCTTCAAAGATTGACTCATTATCTTTCTCACAAGGTTCAAGAGTGGGTTTTTCAATAACCTTACCACTGCGAAGAGTGATGACTGATTTGACTTGATCCATGTGTTGACTTCCAATGTTTATTGTCATTCTTTGAGCAAGTTGAGTGTTTATTGTGAGCTTTTCAATGAATGCATGCAATGTTTCCTCAAGATTTCTTCTAGGAGGTGGAGCATAAGGAGATACATATCCATGAGAATTTTGGAAATTATGGTGTGCTTGAAACGATGGCTGCAAAGTTTATGCATTATTGTTATCACTCTTCCAACTGAAATTTGGGTGATTTCTCCAACTAGGATTGTATGTTTGCGAGTATGGGTTATGATTGGGCCTTTGGAAACTGTTTAAAGCATGGGCTTGTTCATGGAGGCATTCCTTGAAAGAAGGCAAAGTTGGACAGTCATTGGTTGCATGTTCATTTGTTTCACAGATTTGACACACAATGTCTTAAACATATTTTAATTGACCACTCTTTTTCAATTCTAGTGCCTCGACTTTTCTAGCTAAAGATGCAAACTTGGATTGGAGGTCATGATCTTTCCTAAGGTTATACATACCTCCAATAGATGTATGAGGTTGGGTTTTACTTGGTGCCTCATAAGTGCCCGTAGTGTCCCAATTTTGTGCATTTTCAGCTAGCAAGTCTAGGTACTCCATTGCTTCATTAGGGTCTTTATCTTCAAAAGTTCCATTGCACATCAATTCAACCATTTGCCTATCTTTAGGTGTTAACCCTTCATAAAATTATGAAACCAATCTCCATGTTTCAAAACCATGATGAGGGCAAGTATTAAGCAAGTCTCGATACCTATCCCAACATTGGTAAAATGTTTCACTTGGTTTTTGAGTGAAAGTGGTGATTTGTCTTTTGAAAGAGTTGGTTCTGTGAGATGGAAAAAATTTCTTTAAAAATTATTGTTGCATTTCATCCCAAACACGAATGGATCTTGACCTAAGATTTTGTAGACATGTTTTAGCTTTATCTTTTAATGAAAAGGGAAAAAGCTTTAATCTAATGGTATTCATGCTACAATTTAAGTCATTATAGGTGTTACAAACTTCTTCAAATTCTCTCAAATGCAAGTATGGATTTTCTAGATCTAAGCCATGAAAAGAAGATAAAAGTTGAATAATGCCTGACTTAAAATTAAAATGTGATGCATCAGGAGGGAAAACTATGCATAAGGGTGCACTTTTCCTTGTGGGATTCATGTGGTCTCTAAGTGTTCTAACACGATTATTCTCATTATTTTCATTATGAAGTGACTGGTTATCTTCTTCGGCCATATTTTCTGAAAATGATGAGGATACCCTACAAAGTCTACCACTTAATGTACGTGACCAAACACTCATGCACGTGTAGAAAGAGAATAAAAGGAAGAAAATAAAACAAAAAGAAACAAAATAAAAGAAACAAAGTTAGATACAAGAAAAGTGAAAAGAGAAAATAAAATAAATACTATAATTTGTACAAGAATTTACCTCCCCAACAATGGCACCAAAAACTTGATACGACCAAAAGATTGATGTCTTCTCCCAAGTGCAGGAGTGTCGAACCACAGGGAGGTTAATAACCCGGCAAGACCGGGATCGAACCATAGGGAGGTTAATTATATAAATTATAAATAACAATAATACAATAACAACAATAATAACAACAACAATAACAATAATAGTAATAGTAATAGTAGTAGTAATAGTAATAGTAATAGTAGTAATAATAATAATAATAATAATAATGATGATGATGATGATGATGAAGAAGAAGAAGAAGAATAGGAAGAAGTTAATGAGAATTTTAAGATGGAAGATCAATGTGAGAATTAAACAATGATAAAAACAAGTTAATAAATAACAAGTAATAGTAATACAATTAACCACAAGAAGGTTAATTGTATAAATTATAAATAACAATAATACAACAACAACAATAATAACAACAATAATAACAATAATAGTAACAGTAATAGTAATATAATAATAATAATAATAATCATGATGATAATGATAATAATAATAAAGAAGAAGAAGAAGAGGAAGAAGTTAATGAGAATTTTAAGATGGAAGATCAATGTGAGAATTAAACAATGATAAAAACAAGTGTCAAGGTTAGAGGATTCACTAATGGTATTTCAAATAAGTATAGTATAAACTCTTATTATTCAACTGGAAACCACACACGAAGGAGGTTCCAATCGTATAATTTGTCATTAATAGCTCATTATAAATTGTTAACATAATCATATTAATTATCTTATTTAAGTAACACCAAACTTTTAAATATTGTTAGGAATTCATGATGCTAACTTATATTAACAACAAATCAAGTTCCTTTCATAGCACAGGTGTAGGTAATACCATACGGTTGGGCTATGAGAGTGTCAAGCATTTTTTGTACCAAGTTTTATACAACACAAATCTAGATTAACCATTTAACAAACAAGGTATTAAGAATTAGTAAGATAAAAAGATAAGACATGTTAATATTAAATATTAAGGTCCATGTTGAGTTTACAATATACTTATTCTTACACCATTAGTGTAACATTTTCACCTTGACATAATAAACTTAGCGAAACATAATGAAGAAGAGAAATATAAATAAACAAAACAAGAACATAAATAAGATACAAGTTAACTAGGTAAAGGAAAGAAAATGAAAAGCATAAATAAAATATTAATGAAAGCAAAACTTAAGAATTACAAAAAAAAATATAAAGAGAGAGAGCAAGAGCAAGTTCTTGATCTGAACAACCAAGCCTCTAAATGCATAGCAAATGCCTCCTTTTATAGGCCAAAATTTAGAACTATTGATTTGATGACTAATTGTTGAGTGGGTGGCCAACTCTTGACTCGGTGAAAATCTTTATCTTCTTGTCTGAATAAAACATCATTGATAGCATCAGAATTGGATCCACCTATACTTATAAAAGTTGTAGAAAATTGTCTTAGCTTTCCAGGAAAAAAAATTGAGGTCATTTGGACTTCTAGAACTTGAGATATGGGCTGAACACTGAACAGTGTCTGGTCTGCAGGACAGATTCGGACTTCTCTGTTGTTGCTATAATTTGGACTTAAAAACGGCCTTCTTAGATCTTGGCCTCCACATGAAAGTTGTAGGCCTATGTCTTACTGAATCTGTGTAAACATTTGAGATCATTTGGATGTCTAGAACTCGAGATATGACCCAATTACCGAACCGTGTTCCAGTTTAGACCGCACCAACATCTCTTTTCTAAGTTTGGCCCTCTCTTTGTCCTTTCAATTTCTTGAACTCATCAATCAATCCTTTCATTTATGTGATAGGCCTGCATTTAATATGAACATTTACCATAAATTAAAGGTATCTTATATTATTAGTTATGTTATTATAAAACATGCTTTAGTTAAGGAGTTATTGATACTTCAAGTGCAAAATGATGATATAAAACCTTGATAAAATACACTTTTAAGTACTAATCAATGCTCGATTACTAGATATTGCATTTTTCTTGACAGGTCACTCATATCATGGAAAAGCAAGAAGCAGGTTATTGTCTCAAGGCCATCCGCGGAAGTTGAGTATCAGTCCATGGCAGCTACCACTTGTGAACTCACTTGGTTGCAATACCTCTTACAGGACCTACAAGTGGAACATCGCCAACCCGCCACCTTACTTCGTGACAACAAGGCATCACTTTACATTGCAACCAACCCAGTTTATAATGAACAAACCAAACACATTGAATTGGATTGCCATACTATTAGTGAGAAAATTCAAAATGGAAAAATCCAAACAGCTCATGTGCAAACAAAATATTAAGTTATTGATATTTTTACTAAATCACTGTCTACAACCTTGTTGCAATCTCTTCACAAGTTAGGTGTAATAAACATCCACACTATAACTTGAAAGGGAGTCTTAAAAAAAAAAATATTGGACAGCCATTGTAATTTGTAGATTTCCTATTGTGATTAGCTGAGATTGAGCCAATCACAGCTATTATAATTCACTTACTTGGAATAGATTTCCTACTAAGAATAGAATTCGCAATTTATATAAAGCTTGGACAGTACAGCCCTCTTGATGATTAAATTTTTATTGTATTCTTGCGAAACACTAAATCTACGACTTGCCAATATGCTAGTATATTGAAAGAAAAGAATTAGAATTCCAATCTACAGCGGTATTTGTTTATTTTCAAGTATGAAATTTGTATAGACACGTCAATTCTCACGAATTAAACTAATTTCACCACGTGACAGTGACAAGATTTCTCAACTTAATTTCAAACTTTTAGTTATAGGACGGTCGTAGATAATTTGTTCTTTTTTGCTTACCAAACTTTTGAGGGTCCTTTTGAACAATAGGCAGCCTGCAACAATGCCTTTGTTTTTTTAGTGAAAAAAAAAAAATATATATATATATATATATATATCAAAGGCATCATGTTTGACGACCTTATTAAATGTGTAAATTAATTTTTTTTTTAAATCATTTAATAATATTTAGAAATGTAGTTGCGGTTATTTTTTAAAGTGTTTTTCAATTGGAAATGCATCAAAATAATATTTTTTATTAAAAAAATTATTTTTGATATTAGCACGTTAAAATAATTTAAAAACATCAAAAAAATATTAATTTAAAATTAAAAAAATAAAAAAATAATATATTTTTTTAAAAACACTATTAAAATTTATTTCGTTCCACGATCTTTGTGAGGTGTCAATCCTTTTCAAGATTCTAACACTATATTAAGTTTAATAGCGGGGTATGCACAGGGATGGAGCAAGAAAAGGGGTCAAATTATAATTTAGAGGGGGTAAAGAAAAAATTTCAATTATTTTTATTAAATTTATAAATTTTTATAAAGAAGGGCATTTTCTTGCAACGACCGGGGCCCCTACCAACCCCCTCCCTTCGCCACTAGGTATGCATCTTAATAAAAATATTGAAACAAAGTAATATGTACGGAAGATTGAAAATAGTTTATAGCAAGTTTTAATCTAAAACAAGTTTTTTAAATAAAAGTCTTATTCGAAAATAGTTTCAATCTTTTGATTAAACTATAAAAATTGTTTTAAAAATATTTTATTTATTTTGTAGAGGAAAAAAAAAAAGGTATCCGAAAAAGCAGAAAATTGCTTTGTAGGACCAATGGCCTTTCGGAAATAAGATTGTAGAAAATGCCTCATCTTTGATCACGAATTTTTAATACCGGGTGGCTTGACGAAATGAAGTAGGTCCAAATTAAGAAATCATGAGCCACCAAAGACATAAACTCCATAGTTTATAGCGGAATAGTTTATAGCGACATGGACAAATTTTCTGGAAGATGTTCTTTTTCATGGTTATATACACACACACCCACATATGAGAGGGAGAGAGTATGCAAATTACTTATCCTTATATTAATTTCAAAGCAGTGTCAGATGATAACACGTAATTAATGTTCATTTACGTAATACATCGAGCAATGATTGGGTGGATTTATTTGATGTAACATGTATATTTGTGTAAGGGTCACTCAATTGAGTCGTAAACACGGATTATAAAGGTTTTATAATAGTAGCAGAATTCATCAGATCGTGATTTTATTTTTTAAAAAATATTAATTTGAATTTTATAAATTTTAGTATCAGTTGAGATTTATATAATTATTAATTTTAGTATATATTAAATTAATTAAAGTATACATCGAATAATCATTTTAATATAAATAAAATAAAAAAAGAAAGTTTCGTCGTTTTTCTGTATCTCAAAATCCGAAGCCACTGGCTCTTTTTTGCTTCCGTATGATTTCCTTCAAAGTTCTCTGTGTTTAAAATAATACAGTGCCAAGTGTGCTTGATTGCAGGTTCTACAAAGACAACAATATACTCATCAATATAAGGTATCTTAGCTAGGCCACATGGTTACATTCCTTACTTCTATGCTCGCACCCCTTGTTTTTTGTGTTGTCTTTATGAATAAAAACCCAAAGACCATAGACGCAGAGAATTCTCTATGGAGAGAACTCCAAACATGCTTCAAGTATTTTTCTTTTGTATTTGCGTGTCATCTAGTCCTTGTATCTCAAGTTTAGGA